>JZRM01000216.1:0-18059 GCA_000963415.1 Blastocystis sp. subtype 6 | reverse complement strand
TTCTATTTTGAAGAATTGATAATAGGAGATGATTGTTTTGAGAATGTAGATCTATTCAATATTGATGGATTGAATGAATTGAAATCATTGAAGATAGGAATGAATTCATTCACTCATTTGAAGAGTGGTAAATGGGATTGAGATAAAGCAAATAATCCTTCTCGATCATTTTCTATATTGAATTGTATTGAATTAGAATCAATTGAAATAGGATTATATAGTTTTTATGATTATGGAGGTGGATTTGAATTGAAAAATCTTCCTAAATTATCAACTATCAAAATGGATTCATACAATTTCTATTATTCTTCATTTGTGATAAAAGGTATAATAGATATTATATATTGCTAATGAATAGATCTTCCTAATTTACATTCTATTACATTGGGCAGAGCTGCATTCACTTATTCCTTATCAATAATAATATCAAGTATTTGAATGATTTAAATGATAAGATAATAGATCTTCCACATTTGAATTCTATTAAGCTTGGTAAATATGCACTTTATGGAAGATGGGATGATTTATGTTGTTCATTGTTAATGGAAAGTGATATTGATATGAATGAATTGATGAATAGATCTTCCTAATCTAACTACCATTACTTCAAATGGATTTAGTTTCTTATCTCCTCATTCAGTAACTCTTTCTAGTAATATATTGAATAATTGAATCATGAATAGATATTCCTAATCTACAAATAGTTCAACTTCCTGGATCATTCAAATATGTCGAATCCAAATCAATCACTAGTATTTGTATGAATATGAATGAATGAATAGATGTTTCTACTATTCTTGTTGACCTGCTATAAGTCGGATAAGAATGATTAATGATTGTTGTAAGTAATCAGCGAAATTGACTTCATATCTCATTTAATAACTACTATTTGAAATGAGATTTAAAAAATCAATTTCGATTATAGATATTTACTCAATGTCCCATATTTCACAGAATTATGGGATCAATTAAGTTGAGAGATAGCCACATGTTGAGAAATGCCATCACTTAATAACTTGAGTATTCAAAATAGTAATAGAACTAATAGAAACAGACTATTAAGGAATAATGTGATTTTACTGATTATAGTTAGTATCGAACAGATGGCTCGAAATGTAGTTGATTGAAGTGTACAAATGAGATTTGTTGATTATTTAACCAATTATATTATACAAAAAGCACAACACAAATGGATTTCCTGTCCTCAGAGACTAGTACTAGATATTGTTACATAACAATATATACTCATTGAATGAATTCTATTTCAATAGTAATTCTCTCTATCATGAAACTACAATTACCACTATTACTATCGATATCTTTTTGACATGTGTTCTAGTAACAGATATGGAATCTGTACTGTTTTCAATACTAAGAAATGCTTTCCATTTATCTTATGTGAAATATGTACCTGATTCTCTAACCATAATTGAACATTATTAAAAGAGATAGTAATTCAAATATGTATATTTGCTATTTTTCCACCAACATCATCAAATAGAAAATAATGAATGTAATGTTATATCTTAGGTATTTCTACTACTTTGATTCGCATTATTCTCCCATAAAAGTTGATAAGATACAATGAATAATATGTTCTGAGATAATAAATGGTGATCTTATGACAGATATATAAAACATATGAAAGTAACTTACAAAAGTGATCCAGAGCGGAAAATCAAACAAAAGATGAACTATTGATGGAGAATGAAGATTGGCAATATTCAAGATATGCAAATAGTGTAAACTATAATTTACATCCGCTTACAGAACACATACAACTATATACACTCTTCAAAAACTTACTCGATAGTAACTGACTGAAATAATTATCAACTTTCACTCCAACTATACAGTTAATGTTGAATAGTTTCAAAATTGAGAAAGTAAATGGTTGATGTAGTCAGAAGCGTATCAAAATCTCACAACTCAAACTGAACAGTCAGATCCATCACTTCTGAACTCAACTCCATTAAACTAAGATGGTTGAACAGGTATTGTTTCCTGATACATGATTATCTACATAGATTGGATCACATGATTATCATAACCATTAAATAGATTCAAATCATTATGATTAGAACATGGGATGATAAACCTGTAGCGTAATCTTATAGATCCATGCAAATATGTATAACACTGTAGTTTTCTTGGAGAATGATAGATTAATGAATAGGAGACTGATTGTAAATAAGATGGAGATTATCTTAGAGAAGGAAAATGAGCAAAATCATAAAAGGAAGAAACAGATAAACTAGTTCCTATCAAGCCTCTTTCCTAGAGCATAAACCTCTTTACATCCTTACTTACCGAGTGAAGAATTCCTCTGGTACATGTGCTATAATATTCCAGCTGCATGGTCATGAAAAATTCATCATAGCCAGACAACTATATGCTATATTTAACCAGTAATGATTATCAGCTAAACGGATCACTATGAGTATATCAAAGACTCTACTGAAAGAAACGAATGACCATGGTTACACAGAAGCAAAAGCTTGAAATCCTTCTTGAAAACGAATATTCCATATGTTACTGCATGACCATAGTGACAAAAACTACGATCCAACATCAACTTTTTGACCTCTACAAACAAATAGACTTTCATCGATATAACGAAGCATAGTCTATTAAACAACAGTTTTCTAAATAGCTACAGAGTAACACTTATACGAATAACACACATATCATCAGTGTAGAATATGTACACACCAGAAACCTACAGTACGCTAGTGACTATTGAGTAGAATAGATTCAATAAATACATGGACAGTACAACAAAACACCTATCTAAATCCCCACTAATAGAGACCTACGAATAGAATCTACTTATAACGAAACCACTACTGGAAAGGAATTTCAAATAAGAACTCCACGAAGAGAAAACCAAAGTCGATCATACCTATTGAATCTATTACTTTCTTAAACCTACACATACTGTCATTGTAATTCCTACATGCCTCGTTTCGATAGAGTTGTAACAGTTTTTTGTGCTTCAAAGTAGAGTAAAACCACTTGTTATTCTGTAGGCCTACAGAATCCGAGTATCGTTCAGCTCTAGAGCTGGGAGAGCTGCTTGCTAAAAACCACTTTAAGATCATATCCCATGACATGCTATTAGTCGCTTTAACAAAAGTTGAATGGAGGGAATGGAGGATGTATGGAAGCACTTGCACTGGGATGTGCAAAAGTGGAGGGAGGTGTTTGTGAGGGCATTACTGTGCCTAGTGACCTCCCTGTCGGTTCGAATCCCTATTTGACAAATACAGTTGCAGCCACGTCTATGTTTGACCGGTTGGATCGTTTAACAAAAGAAGCAGATTTCATCGTGGCACTGCCTGGATATCTGGGCACCTTCAACGAGATAATAATGGCCGCAACGCTAAATTACATTACTGATGAGAACAAACGAAAGCCTAAGCCTATCTTTGTCTCGGAACACCCCTGGAAACCTATCTGGGAATCGATCTGCAAGGAGTTGGATGTATTGCCATGAAGTGAAGTGAATCATAGCTTAAACCTTCTCACCGAGACATTTTACGATTTTTTGGTTCTGTAATAGATTCAATACTACCTGAAGTATAGAACGAAGAGTTGATTCGATTATTAGTGTCTAATTTCCTTGTTTGTTAGCAGTTGCACACAATAGGAATATTTCCGCGGTTCTAGGATAGGGGGAATGGTTGTCATTTGCAAACTAATATAACTTTTACGTAGATTAAGAATGGATCCTTTTGTTCAAACAATGATTGCACAGCATATCTGGGAGACTCCCGAATGGGAAGCTCTGAAAAACGATGTTTCAGAAGTCTCAAAGCTTCATCTTCGTGACCTGATCCAAGTACTATTTTCCACTAGCATCGATGCTTAGGATCCGGATCGCTTTACAGAGTTTTCGGTGGAGTATGATGGCATTTGGATGGACTACAGTCGTCAACGACTGACTCCCAAGGTGAAGGCAGATCTGCTGAAACTCGCTGAGAAAGCCCAAGTATCAGAGAAGTTGGTTGGTGTTTGTCAGTTCGTTGACAATAGAATGCTATGATGACTGGAAAGAAACTAAACATCACGGAGAATCGTGCAGTGCTGCACACCGCCTTGCGAGCCAATCCTGATGAGGAGATATTCGTGGACGGTGAAAATGTTGTTCCTGAGGTGTACAAGGTGCGAGAGCAGATTCGAGATTTCTCGGAACGTGTCCGTTCGGGAGCTTTTGTGGTAGCCTCGATTTCTTTCTCCGAACTAGGGTTGCACCGGAAAGCCTTTGATGAACGTGATTTCGATCGGAATTGGCGGTAGCTACCTGGGTCCTGAATTCGTCTACGAGGCTCTCCGCAACGATCCTACGGCCCACAAGGCTGCATTGGGTCGTGAGCTGCACTTTGTGGCCAACGTGGATCCCCTTGACATCGCTCGCAATGTGGAGCATCTGGATCCCGAGCAGACGTTGGTGGTGATCGTTTCCAAGACCTTCACGACCGCTGAGACAATGCTGAACGCTCGTTCTCTGCGTCGCTGGCTCCTCTCCTCGCTCTCGTAGTGTCGTTCACCTCTCTTCATGTAGTGGAAAGTCCTCTCCAGAAGACATCATCTCGCACCACATGTGCGCCGTGTCTACGAACATCGAGGCTGTCACGGCCTTCGGCATCGATCCCTCCAATATCTTCGGCTTCTGGGACTGGGTCGGAGGCCGCTATTCGGTGTGTTCGGCGGTCGGCTTGCTGCCTCTCTCCATTCACTATTCCTATGACGTCATGTCCGATTTCCTCCGAGGAGCACATGCAATCGATACGCACGTGCGTTCCGCTCCCTATGACCGCAACATTCCGGTGCTTCTGGGCCTTCTCGGTGTGTGGAACTCCACATTCCTCCAGTTCCCTTGCAGAGCGCTTCTTCCCTACAGTCAGGCGCTTCTCCGCTTCCCTGCCCACATTCAGCAGGTCGACATGGAGTCAAATGGAAAGCGAGTGGCCATGGACGGTTCTGTGCTGCCTATTCCTTCGGGAGAGGTCAACTTCGGAGAGCCTGGAACCAACGGACAGCACAGCTTCTATCAGCTGATTCACCAGGGAAGAGTGGTGCCCTGCGACTTCATCGGATTCTGCAAGAGTCAGGAACCGATCGAGAGTGAAGAGGAAGTGGTGTCGAATCATGATGAGCTGATGTCGAACTTCTTTGCCCAAGCAGATGCCTTGGCGGTGGGGAAGAACGAAGAGGAGCTGGAGAAGGAGGGAGTGTCCGAGATGCTGAAGCCTCACAAGCTCTTTGAGGGAAACAGACCTTCCACGTCGTTGTTGTTTAAGGAGTTGAATGCGTACACTTGCGGCGAGCTGCTTGCTATTTACGAGCACCGCACTGCTGTGCAGGGATTCGTGTGGGGAATCTGCTCGTTCGATCAGTGGGGAGTCGAGTTGGGAAAAGTGTTGGCGAAGTCTGTGAGAAAGCAGATGCATGACTCGAGGAAGGAGAAGGCAGAGGTGAAAGGATTCAATCCTTCCACTACAGCATTGTTGGAGAAGTATCTAAGTGCTTAAGAGTACTTTCTGTGTTTGAGGAACAAATTACTATCAAGATTCAAGAATACACACTTCCAACAAACATCTTAAAGTGATACAAACTATAATTGCCATTTCATGCGCCTCTTCCCCTTTTCCCCCACGTAGACGGAGCATTCTTATTCTTCTTCACCGTAGCACTTCCAAAGCACACCTTTCTTCCGTTGATATTCATGTGCTGTCTTTGGATCAGCTGATCCACTGCCTCTTGTTCTGCAAAATGTACAAAGGCAAAACCTCTCGATCTTCCATCCTGCTGCCTGATGATATTCACCTTCAGAACTTCGCCAAATGGAGATAACGCCATTCGAATCATGTCTTCTGTGAAACTGTCGTCCAATCCTCCCACAAACACCTTATACTGCAATTTATCGTTTCTTGAGGGATTTGGACTATTCGGCGTGCATTTGTGCATATCGATTCGGCGTCCAAAAAATTCCACTTGACTTTGCAACACATCTTCAAGACTCTACCCATTACATGTGACAAAAAGACACACTATTTTTGACAAAAAGACCACAAATCCGAAGCCTCGGGAAACTCCCGTTTCGCGGTTTCGAATGACTTCGACCGATCGAACAGGCCCGAAATACTGAAAGTAACTCCGTAAGACCGTTTCATCAACTTCGTTAGGCAGCCCCCCTACAAACAACTTACACTCATCAATAGGGTCTTCTGTAAACTCCTCCGCTCCGTGAGGAGGAACTGTAGGTACTGAAAAAGGGCTCTTTTGGGCTGTTGAAGTCATCGATGACAGTTGGGCCATTTGCTGCATATAGGCCGGATTCTGCATCATTTGGGTCATTTGCTGCATGTACAGCGGATTTGATGCCATCTGCGACATCTGCTGCATATAGACCGGATTCTGCATCATCTGTGCCATCTGTTGCATGTACAGCGGATTGGCAGACAGCTGCATCATTTGGGCCATTTGCTGCATATAGACCGGATTCTGCATCATTTGGGTCATTTGCTGCATGTAGAGAGCAGAAGTCGACGCATCCATGTTCGCAAACAGTGAGTAGAAAGAAGTATCTTCCCCCGCGGGAGTGCCTTGCATAACCATTGGCTGCTGAAACGTAGCGATGAGAGCCTGCTGGTACGCTGAAACCATCATTTGGTAAAGAGACATGGCGCTCAGATCAACGCCTGAAGAAGTCGAAGTCGAAGTCGCAGTCGAAGTCGAAACCGAAGTCGAAACCGAAGTCGAAACCTTCGCTGCAGAACCTTCTACTGGCGCTGGAGTGGTGTTGAGAGGTGCTTCTTCTGAAGCAGAGACAGAAGAGGAAGGAGGGAGACTCGGTTCCTCCTTCGTCTGAGTCGCAGGAGTAGAAGAGTCTTGTGTAGATGTTTCCCCCCTTTTCGCTTCAGAAAGAGAGGAACCATCCAAAGTCGCTGAAGCTATATCTGAACTCTTGTCTACACTCGCACGACGTTTTTCTGATAGCTACAAATAAGCAATTCTATAAGCAGACACCCTTGTCTTTAAACAGCCTCCGTTTGAGTTTGGATTAGGTTGGCATTTCTCTTCTACGATTCCAGCACATTCCAGATTCTTTCGCTTAGAAGATTGCGAACTATCCAATCTTTGCGAACTGCCGGTACTGGACTCGTTGGTCTCCTCGTTTCCATTTGATTGCTTCGCATTTGACTTTGAGCTAGCTGATGGTTCCACATCATTATCCACTTCTTCTGTTCTGATACTCTGCTCGTCATCTATATTCTTCTCTTCTGGATTGTTACTACAATATCAGTAAAATAGGGGTGTAACCCACTCTTCGCGCTTTTCACTCTCTGGAGTCAACGGCGCTTCAGTACTCATTTTGCTTGATACTGGCAAACAAATGAAATAAACCAAACTCTAAAAACACTTGAGAAGCAAAAACCGCGATTACGTTGTAACTCAAACAAACAAGTCATACTGATTTCATTTCTATGGAAAATGTCCTGCCCGGCTGTGAGGATGCTTCCTGCAACGACTTATTATATTGAGTGCGGTCGAATGTATATTCATCTTCCGTTGTTACAATGAAGTCGATATTCTGCTTGCAAACAGGACAAGTGTTCCTCCGCATATACCACTGCTCCAAACACTCGATATGAAACATATGATGACACGTGATATTGTAAATGTAATCGTCTTCCCCAAGTTCGCACATGCAGATGGGACACGTCAGATCGACAGTGTCATCGTCTTCTTCAGGTGAATCCTCCACGATGAGTGTTTCGATCGACATGGCCGCCAGAATCCCCTTCGGTTTTCTTCGCTCCTTTCTCAATCTTCGCTCCTTCTCACGGTACTCCTCTACGCTCGACCCACTCCAGATCGCCTACTCAGCTGGGGAAGGAACGACTTCACCTGGATTTCCGAGTGCGACCCAAGAAGGTAATCGATCGTGTAGATCTTGGGAAGCACCGAGGGATCGATCATATGGTTTCGCATCTACGATCAACGGGACCAGAAGGCACTACTTCTTCGATGTTCATGTTGTCCAGCTGAGTTCGAAGATTGAAGTGATAGATGAACAACACAACGTGGATTGCAATATAAATATAGCAGGAGCCAATCACAATAGTTTCAATTAGGAACAACCAGGCTGGAATCGCAGGGCAAGCACTGTATTCCTCAAAGTGTATGGTAGGCAATGTGATAGAAACTAAAAGCAGAGCTAGAGTTACTATAAACAGAGTACACCCTATTATCTTTTTAGAGAGTTTAGCATAATGTTTTATAGAATGGACCGAATAATCTGCTAAACAAAAGAGAATAAGCGAAATCGCTGTAAACACTTGATAAATCTAGGATTCAATCTCCATTAAAAGTTTACACCAATAGAACCAGGGCAGTCTATTGTATTTATGAAAGCGTAAAGCGCAACAAAGAGGGACAATAATGAAATCAACGTAACAAGGGAAAAACGTAAGATCACCGTCCACCACTCCTCGTCAGGAAAAAAGAGTAACCAGTTGATCATCAGCGATTCCTTAGAAGATCAATAGAGATTTCAAAAAACCCTATGGAGATGGAAGATTCAAAGGAGTTTCATCTATTGTTTTGAAATAGGGTTCCTTATTCCAAGGATCAGATTCGCTTATACCGTGATGTTGTCTCCAGATTTACAGAGGGAGGATTGTGGGAGGATTTACTGTATAACTCTGGTACGACTCAATACTCTTATTTTTCCTTTGCTCACTGTTCTCCTTTTCTAGAAGCCATTTCTACCATTGTTTGCTACGCAGATAGGATCATTAATGTTTTTCACATCCATTGAGTTTTGACATCTTTTTAATTTATGAATCGAGTGTCTAGAATATCTAGATCTGTTGTACTCCAAGTTCGCAAAAAGATAGTACGGATTCCATTTCGTAGATACTTGAGCATTCAATCAACGAATGATTTTCCATCAAAGCGACCGTATTTTACGATCGCTCTCTCTACTCTAGCGTTAGTTTCCGGTGGTATTGTCGGGGGAGTCGTCTATTTGGAAAAGACATCTCGGCTTCAACTATTTGAATATGCCAGATCTCATCGAAACGGATCTTTTAAGGATTCAAAGTGGAGGGATTGCTTTGCTATGGGTTTAGTTGACCTCTATCGGAAGGAAAGTGGAGCGCGTGTTATCGAGCGCATGCAGTGCGGCAGAATGCTGGGAAAGTGGGTAGCGGATGACAAAGTGTACTTTTTGCTTTCGATTTCAATCTAGATGCACACCCGAGATCATGACTGTTTTGCTATTG
Source organism: Blastocystis sp. subtype 6 (assembly GCA_000963415.1). Taxonomy (NCBI): domain Eukaryota; class Bigyra; order Opalinata; family Blastocystidae; genus Blastocystis; species Blastocystis sp. subtype 6. The sequence continues at coordinate 8,766 of JZRM01000216.1, read as the reverse complement.
CTAAGCAATGCAAATGGTATTTGTTTGATTGATGCCGTTGCTCGAGGTGGAATCGTTGTGATTGACAAGCTCTACGAATACAACAAAGAGGAGTGTGAATCCGCAATCATCCAAATGATCAAACACAAGATATCCTGTTTCGATTCCTCTCTTTCCCTAACTGTACCCTCGCTGCATCATGCATCGACTCACAGGTGTCATCAACAGGCTTTCTGAGCACCCCTCCGATATCTACACCGTCTAATCGCTCTCAGAGAGTCATGCATAGCTCGGTCTGCTTTGGATTCTCCAGGGAAGCGACCTCTCCTCTGTGTCCTGCGACTCGATCCCCATCCCCAGCGGCGAGGTACTCTTTCGTTCCGCCTCACATCTCGATTCCCCGCAGTGTGAAGCTGCGCTATGCTTCGGTGATGCAGCAGGTGAAGGTGGCGGACGTCTCTCCCTCTCCCACCACGCCTCTTCCGCGCTCTGAGAGTCGTTTTCGTGCCCTGATCTCGTCGCTGCGGTCTCTCTTCCTTCTCCGATCCGATTCTCTGTCAGATCGGTCGCTGCTTCGTCTTCTGCGTCTCAAGTCAGACGATGATGTGCTCTCGGAGGCCATTCAGAGTCTCTCTGTGAATGCCACGCAACTGGATGCTGCGGTGAGTCGCTCCGCGTCTCCCCGACCTTCAGCGACGATGACTCCATCGATTCGCAACTGGACTGATCAGCTACTCGCTTGGTGTGGAGAGAACGATGACGCTATCGTGGTTCGTGCTCTTTTCTTCATTTACCGTAGGACGAGGCGATTGCTGCTGTGCAGCACTTTGCTCAGAACCCTTCGTGCGCCACGCACATCGCATCCACGGCCACAAATCGTATTCTGAGTCTCTTAGAGAGCGAAGAGGCCTCTTCTTCCACGAGAAGACGCTCTCTTGCTGCCTTAGTTGAGACTCTTAGTGCCGTACCTCCCACAGAGACAGATGGCGTGTACTGTCTGGATCGCTTTGAAGAGGTTCCGACCACTGAAATCCAGGTGATCGGAGATGATATCCTGCCTGTGGAGTCCGTGCAGGTTACAACAGAACCGCGACGATGGATGCACATCATTGTCCAGATGTGTCTTCAGCAGGACTTCACTGTAAGCGCCGTTCTGTTTTGTCATGGATAGCAGAAGGTGTTTGGGATTCGTGCATTGCAGTCGTTTCTCAAATACAGCGAAAACAGAGAAAAGATGGCCCTTTTCTGGGTGGAGAGTGTCTTGCAGCTAATAGAGCCCCAGGCTCGATCGGTGATTGTCGAGGAAGCGAAGGGATACAGGCAACATGGAGAGAAGAATGCAAAAGGACGGTCCTGGTGGGAGTTGCGTTGTTTGTTGCGTGCATTGAGTCTGTTCTGCAACGATGAGCAGATTTCACAATGTTTAGGTGGGTGTGGTTTGCTTCAGTTTTTGTTGGCGTTAACATATCATGAAGAACCCTCATTATGTGTTCAAATTTGTCGTATTTTGTCTCAGCTGTCATTTCAGAACAACGAAATTGGGGTTATAGCCATGAATAGCAGTAACGTGTAGAGATTCACACGCTATTTTGTCAATCGGGAATGGATCCCAATTCTAAAGCGATGGAGTGAGGAAGGCGATACGAAGTTGCACTTTTTCTCTGAAAAGGTGTTGTTCAACTGTCAAAGTCGAAATCGAGTTCATTCACTGGATGAACCTATCTTCCTCTTGTACGATGGTTCGAAAGATAATGATGTCTTGCTTATTCTCTTATTTGATTTGTAGCGCATTGCAGATATCGTGTTTATTCATGGACTTCAAGGTAGTTTCTTCTCTACATGGATGGTTCAGCAAGACACTACAGATTACCATCACATCACTTGCTGGCCTGCTGTGTATCTCCCTGAATTCTTGTCGAAGAACGGAGAGCCACCTCCCGTTCGAATTCTGTCTGTGAGTTATCATGCGCGGATGATGAAGTCTTCGTCTCCTCATCCCACTCTCACAATCAAGGAGCAAGCTGCAGATTTGAGAACACGGTTAGATTCTGCAGGAATCGGCGAACGTCCTGTGATCTTCGTGACACACAGCATGGGTGGCCTAATTGTAAAAGAGATGCTAGTCGATGATAGCAAGTGAGGTCTCTGGATAGAGGTAAGTTGTAGAGATGTGTATTCACCTCTTCTTCACCAGACGAAAGCGATCGTTTTTTATTCCACTCCTCATCGAGGCTCGCCTATAATAAAGAAGAATATCACTTTACTGCGTTCTGTATTCGGATTCACGCCCCTCGTTACAGAACTGAAGAATGACTCACCTCTTCTGCTTGAACTGAACGATGAATTCATTCATCTCTCGCCGCAGCCTGCGATCTTGTCACTGGGAGAAGAACTTCCTATGCGCGCAGGCAAGTACGAAGCGGTTGTCGTACCTCCGGTGTCAGCAAAGCTGGATGTATCAATCGGAAGGAAGAGTCATTGATAGATTGGTGATTTCAGACTGATGAAAGGAACAAACCATATGACTGTATGTAAGCCAAAGGATATGCAGGATCCTGTGTTTGTCGTTCCTGCAGAGTTTATTGCGAAGCAGCTCGACAAGATCGTCAATTTGGATGATATCACGGCCGATAGGATCATCGAAAAGGCCCACTGGACGGATCGGTTGAAAGCATTTTCACAACAGATGATGCAATAATCGTGTTTGATAACAAATACTCTATCGAGCTACGGTCCAACCGTCCTCATCGGGTTCATTCTTTCGCGGCTTCTCCACCTCCATGTCTTCACCCTCATCCGAACTGTAGTAATCCCCATTGTCCTCCCACTCGTCTCCTTCCTCATTTTCGTACTGGCTATAGTTCTTGGTTGCCTCTAAATACGTGTTCACCTTAGGAATATGCTCTAGACTGTTAACATAGCCCACCAGTCACAAACCTCTGTTCTTTTCGATAAATGTATGCACTACACTCATATCTCCACTCCTGCTCGTATTATAGAAATTGAGAATGATTTCAGCAATCTTGATGTCACCATTGTCCCACATCACTCACTTCTTGATCACTACCATCTTCTAAACTACAGTTGAATGTCTCATCCATTTCGTCAAGCAGGAACTCAGAAATTTCGTCTTTAAAGATCTGTGCATCTTCTGTTGCATCAGTACTCAGAATGCTTTCTTACTTCCAACCCCGTTCCACCGTTCCTGTACATTCATCAGCAAATCGTTTTCCATCAAACGCTTCATCATCAGGCTGTCGGGTCCTGCCCATTCATCCTCGATAGCATGGTTGAGAGTCTACAACTAACCATGGAAGTCACTCTTCTACCGCCCACTTCGCAAAAACGAGGCGAATTGCCAGCACCAATGCATCGAAGTTAGAAATAGAACCGTCCATTCACTTTTCTAAGTGGTGTGTGGGATCCCATGCATTTTCCTCTATGCCATTGGATGGTCATTTCTGTGTAAATTGAACATGCCTGACTTTTTCACTCTTCTCAACAACGCTGAAACGTGGTTTCCTTATCCCAGACTTGTTTTATTAGAGTTAATGGGTGATATTCTAGATCCTCACTTTATTCCTCATTTCTTTCACGCTCACTGCTCTCTACATTTATCTCTCGATCCGTCTGATTAGAGAGGAGAGAGAAGAGAAAAAGCAGAAGCAGATGGAAGAGGCAAAGGAAAAGGAAACACAGTCTCCTGCTTCAAAGGAAGAACACAGTGAAGAGACTGAGAAGTCTGTCCGTAAAAGAAAGCAAGCTTCTTGTGACTAAACGTTCTATTTCTCTGTTCTTTTGTTATAAATATGACTGTACTCGTTATTTGTGATGAGCGATGGGATGTGGGAAAGCGCCTTCTCCTGTTAAAATTATACTCCAGAATAAAATAAGTGTTGTCCACTTGCATTTTCACAATAATCTTGAGCCATGTTGCGATTGGCTGGAATTGTGCGGCAAGGTTGATATTACTCTGATGTTGAATTACTTGCAGTACCACTGCGTTGTCGTCTTTCTTCTTCCATGTACTGGGGCACGTCGCTCTTTAGGCGTTTCAGTGCAGGGAATGAACAGGCAATAGAGAGAGAAAGCATGGAATACGATGTTGTAATCGTTGGAGTACTCTTTTACTTGGCAACTGTGATTGTAGGCTGGATGTGCAGGATTAGCAACAGCGATTCGTCTCAAAACAGAGGCAGCAAAACAAAATAAGGACATCTCTGTTTGTATCTTGGAAAAGGGAGAAATGGTCGGTTCTCATATTCTCAGCGGATGTCTACTCAATCCATCGTCACTTAGTGAGCTAATCCCAGATTGGAAAGAGCGCGTGCTCTCTATGCAGTTTGTTAAACCTAGGATGCTCCAGTCACTCAGACTGTAAAGCAGGAAAGCATGCAGTTTCTGTTGGGACAAGAACACAGTTTCACCATTCCACATTGGCTGATCCCTAAACCAACTCGTCATCCAGATAGCTACATCGTAAGATAGCAACTCCTATTTCTTTCTAGTGCAGTTTAGGTAGTGTAACCCGCTGGCTTAGTGAAATCGCAGAAGAGAAGGGGGTGGATGTTCTAACGGATACAGGTGTTTCGTCCCTGCTTATTGAGAACAACCAAGCTGTTGGTGTGATTACGGTCGATAAGGGTGTTGATCCTTCTGGAATTCCAAAAGAAGACTATCTTCCTGGTTATGCAATCCGCGGGAAATCGGTCGTTCTCGCGGAGGGAGCCTTAGGTTCGGTGACGGAGGAAGCGATCGATCGTTTCAACCTTCAGGCTAAGGATACTCGTAGTTACGGACTGGGCATCAAAGAGGTGTGGGAACTCTCTGGATGTTCGTCGCTGGAGGGAACGGTGATCCACACCATGGGCTATCCGCTGCAGCGATCTTTCCACGACACTCTCTATGGAGGGGGCTTCCTCTACTTTCAAGAACCGAACCTGCTCCACGTCGGATATGTGCGTGTCGATGAACCATGTCATCTGTAGATCACCGCTCTGGACTATCCCAACACCTTCCTATCTCCCTATCAGGAGTTTCAACTATTCAAACAAACCGAGTTTGTTGCTTCTTTTCTTCGAAGGGGTGAACGATTGGAGTATGGTGCGCGTGTCATTTATGAGGGAGGTGAGTTGGGGGTGGGGGTGATGAAGTCGTGTGATCAGTAGCAGTGTAAACCTGTATTCCCAGGGGGTCTGATTGTGGGTGAGGGTCTTGGAGTCATGAACATGATTTCGTTGCAAGGAACTCACAATGCCATCGAAAGCGGGATTATAGCTGCAGATTCGTTGCTGCAAGAATGGGAAGGAGTGACTCCTGGATCTGTTGTGTCTTCGTATGAAACAAATCTGAAGCAGAGTCAGTGCATGAAAGAGCTACATCGAAGTCGAAGCAATCGAGCAATGTTTGAAAAAGGGCTTTTTTCTGGAATGGCATATTCTGTAGGATAAATTGTTGTTGCTGATTCGTAGTTTATTTGTGGAAGTATTTTGCTGAATCATAACTTGATGACGCACCGACTCTCTCCAGGAATGGACTGGGAGAAGACGAAGAGGGTGGAGGAGTGCAGGAACATGCCTTCTCGAGACTATGAGAAACCTGATGATGTCGTCAGTTTCGATCGGGAATCTTCTCTGGCCTTGAGCAGTATCAGCTACCCTGAGGAACTTTCTCATATCCAAGTGAAGAAAGGGATGGAGAGTGTTCCTGTGGAGTATTCGCTGAAGGAGTTCGATGCTCCCGAACAACGGTTCTGTCCCGCAAATGTATACGAGTATGTAAAGGGAGACGGAGAGAATGTCGAGTTGAAGATTCATAATGAGAATTGCTTACAGTGCAAAGCATGTGTGGTGAAAACTCCAAAACAGTTTGTGAAGTGGACTGTGCCGAGCTCTGGAGGCCCGAACTACTCTAATATGTAGTATAATAGTTGTTACTAATACTGTTTGTTTTCCCTCCAAAATGACCAATCTTAAGAAACATGAACTACATCCCTAGAATTACTGAACTTGTTACGTCTATTCAAAAGCAAGCGGCGTCTGTGAAAGATGGAGAGATACAATCAGTTGTTTTATCTGTTGCTGATTCGTTGAAAACGACGATTCCCCTCATTGAAGAGCAATCTGATGAGCTTGAAAAGAAGAGAAAACTACTGGAACTGATCACTACAGTTTCAAAGAGTTTATTGTATGGTTTGTTTCTGTCATTTGATATAGTCAACTAATTGAGCTAAACTCTGCTACTACGAGAAGAGATCAAGAAGAAAATAGAACCTATGGTGTTGGAATATATATCGCAAGTGAATGATTTGTAGATCTCGCAAGACCTAATCTCAGTTCTTAATATTCTCTCCTCAGAATGTCTCTACTATGCGATTCTGTTCCATTCTGAAGAAGAACTAAGCATGTGTATCCGTCACACACTGCTCTGGGACACTGACGAGCTGACCTGTCAGAGAGTAGCATCACTCAGTGAGTACTACGCGATCTCCAGCATCCTCCGATTCAACCAAGCAGTTCTCACTTGTGAGTTGTTCTCTGCGCTGCCCAAGACATCTTTTCTGTCGTATCTCCTCAGTCTCTTCGTCTTTCTTACCACAACAAACAATTCAGTTCACAACACACACGTGCCGACGCTTCTGCGAGACATCAGCGCTCTCAAGCAGTCATTCTCCCATCCCTCTCAGCTCTACCGCGTGGTTCGTTTCGCGCTGATATTCTGGCTCCTCTTTCTGCAGCGACTGGACGCAGACCACACGGGAATCACCGCATGGGAGGCCGATTCGCCGCGCGAGAACTGGCTCTTCGTGGTCAAGATCGCGATGAGTCTGAGTGCGACGGCGGTGATGCACACAGTGACGACACGTGTCTCTCTAACAAACAGATCCAACACCTCACATACGCAGTGACGTCTCACGAATCCTCCGCCTCTCTCGACGCGTCCCACCCTCTGCTGCTGCTGCTCCGCGCGATCGTCGCCAGCGAGTACACACACGAGTTCCCTCAGCACCAGTCTGCAGTGGATCGAGACGGAGCCCATCTCCGCGCAGCTGCTGGTGCGTCGAGAATGCATGCACATCGTGCAGTTCGGACCGAGCTCCAGACGTACTCCTCGCCGCTCACTGCTCTCTAGAGGCCACAGCCGCCCTGGCACTCGTCCCCCACCTCTTCCCACCCTCGCTTTCCCTCCCGCTGCTCAGTACCACCCACAATCATCTCCCATGTAGCATCGACACCCGTCCTGCAGAACGCCTCGCAGACCATCCGGAGGACGGCAGCTCAGAAATGCTGCGAAATCTTTGTAGGAATGCGATCCACTTACGCACAGGATAACTGCTCCCGCGAAGAGAGAGCCAAGTACCACAGTCGCTTCTTCTCCATTCTTCAGAAACAACTCGAAATCGAGCCTTTGCCGTACTCCACAGAAAACACTGCCATCTAGGGCCATTCGGGTGATCTTCCTAAACGAGATAAAAAAGCACGAGTCGAAGCAGGTGGTCATAAAGCAAATGGCACTTCACACAGCTGATGCTGACGAGACTGTTCGCTCTCTGTGCCTTGCCACGCTTCAGGAGTACGGACTGAACGAAATGGATACTGCGCTGCGTAGAGAGGGAATGAGGGAGACATTAGGGAGAATTGCAGCAGCTCCTTTAAATGCGACCTTTCTCTCCTTCATAATCCATCTTGTGCGCTTTGAAATCGAGCGAAAAGCTGAGGAGAAAGATATGCAGATTACGGGAATAGGAACCGATTCGCTCATCCACCTCCTTTCAGACGGTAATCATTTGGATCCTCTAATGTCGCAGTGATCATGGAAAGCTCGAGAGGACGCAACTGGGCTTTCTGGAGAACATTTCTGAAGGAGCACTTCGACTCTCTCCTTACAACAGACGTGAATTCCGATGTTTATTGAACAAACAAGGCGATAAATCCTACAACTGCCAGAGCCCTTCAGCGTTTAATGACCTCCAGAGGAAGGATATCCGCAGAAGGTCTTCCAGGTATCATAAATCCACCACTGGAGACCGGTGAGAGTACCGATCATGAGGATACGAGTGCCGAGTCCGTTCCAGCATCCCTTCCATCCCAGGATCTTCATGGCCTGGAGCATCGAGATCTTCTCCGCCGAGTTGTTCATCTTCGACACGCAGGTATCGAACGGGTGCGACACCAGCGCGCAGAACACACCGGCGATGTAGCCCGACGCGAACGTCACCGTCAGCTGCGTCGCCTTGCTGTACGACTCGCGAGGCTTCGTCAGCAGGAAGCGGTAGAACAGACCCACGATGTTCTCGAACGTCGCGAACTTCACCATCGTGTACGGGATCTGACGGCACCACAGCGGCACGATGCCCTTCCACAGCGCCTTCATGCCCTCGCCCGCCGTGATCTGCTTGATCGCAGGACTCAGCTTGTTCGGGAAGTTCATCTCCACAGGACTCGTCTGGATGCGCACCTTCGTCGCCTCCATCGGACACAGGAAGATATCCGCAAAGAACTCCGCAGACGCAGACGCAGCCAGGTAGATCGTGTTCTTGTAGCGGCTCGCTCTCTCCTCACCCATCATGCTGATGTAAATGTCCTTGAACATCTCGTAGCCTCCGAACTTGAAGAAACCCTGCATCGCGTAACCAAAGAACGTTGGCTGCCATCCACGGTACAAACCATTGCGGTTCCAACCCTCCTTGGCAGTCTGCTTCAGACCATCCCACAAACTCTTGTAGATTGTAGGGTTTGTCTGGCGACGGCACTTCACTAAATCGAGGGGACAAATGGCCGTGTGGGT
>JZRM01000021.1:0-62777 GCA_000963415.1 Blastocystis sp. subtype 6 | reverse complement strand
GTTGACCTAGGAAATTTGTTAGACGCCTATTCTCACTCCTGACAAAAACTAATTTCACACAGCCTAGACAATCCAATGTCCATTTGGCTGGCTACATAGACTTACCTCGAATAACACGACCCATTAAATTTAGTCCTAGTGTGGGGAATACTGAATAGAAGAAAACCACAAAGCATAATAGGGACATGGTTGATCAGAAGTGTACCTATTAGAAAGGGTCTGTTTTCAAACTAGGTTGAAAATAAGGTGATTTTAACAAAGACATCAGTGGACAAAATCTTTCGGAAGGGAGTTGAGACGTGGAAAGGACCTTGTTCTTCGGATCTCGCTGGCCGCTTTGAGAAGGGGTCTCACTCCCCACACACACTGGCAATATTTCATAATCCTACCAGTGAGTGGAGGAAGTAGCATCTACGCGTTGTCGGAGCTAAACTTTCCCATTCCTGCCACTGTGTAGATGCTTCTCCGCGTCCACTCCGCCTTGTCTTTCCACACATTCTCCATCTCCTGCTGCACACGCACATAGTCGTCGAAGTCGGAGCACACGCGGAAGTAGTCGCCGTGGTTCAGCGGGTTGATCAGGAACTGAGCCTCGTTAGCTGTAACGAAGTGGCCCGAGAGCAGCAAGTCGAAGACCCGAAGCAGCGACTGTGGGACACTCCGAGTGACCAGAGTGCCGTTCTCCTGCTCCTCAAATGAGGGACCGAACGAGAAGCTAGGTTCCACACACACTCACTCCCCTACACGTTCTCGTGACCCACCTCGTTGGCGATTTCCACGCTGCTGCCGTCCATCGTGCAGAGCAGCAATGCGCCGTTCAGACAGAACTTCATGTTGCTTACACTGAGCAGACGCCATCGACCCTACCTCGTCCCACTCGCCTCCTTCCCGACAGTGCTGATGTGCTCACTGACGTCGGTGGCAGGGATGATCATCTCCGCGATCGACACGTTGTAGTTCGGGATGAACACGATCTTCAGCTTCCCCTCGATGCTAGGATCGCTGTTGACCACCTCGCTCACCTTCACGATCAGGTGAATGATCGCCTTTGCCATGCTGTAGGCTGGGGCTGCCTTTCCAGCGAAGATTTTCACCACTTCCACCTGCCTTCGCAGCTCTTCTTTGGGCATGGATTTCAGCAAGATGTACTTCCAGATGCAACTACGATGGAGCTCACAATCGAGGCAAACTAGAGGATGTTCAGCAACTGGCGTTTGTATTCGTGGATTCGCTTCACTTGAGAGTCAAAAATCGCGTCTAGTGAGACATCTACATGCAGATGGTCGCGAATATACGCTGCCAGACGCTTCTTGTTCGTCATTTTACTCTCCTGCCAGCGACGAGTGAACACAGGATCGTCGACATAGTATCGAACTCCTTGGATGAGCGAGAGCTGCGACAGGAACTCGTTTCCGATGAAGTCGCAGATCAGCGATGTGAGTGAGTGATTGCACAGCACCAGCCATCGACGTGGCGTGATCCCGTTCGTGATGTTGATGAACTTGTTCGGAAACAGCCGATAGAAGTCGTTGAACACGCGCGAAGTCAGGATTTCCGTGTGGAGTTCCGCCACTCCGTTCACTCGATTGCAGAACGCGACGCACAGATTCGCCATCCGTATCTTCTTCGGCTGCGTTTCCTCAAAGATGCTCATGGTTCGGCACAAGTTGGGTTCGTTGGGGTAGCGCTGATGGACCTCTTTCATCAGGCGGTCGTTCAGCTCGTAGATCAATTCCAGGTGGCGTGGCAGCAGTCGCCCGAACAGATCGACGTCCCACATCTCCAGCGCCTCAGGGAGAATGGTGTGGTTGGTGTAGTTCATGCAGAGCGTGGTGATGTGCAGTGCGTTCTCGAACGACACTCGCTCCTGATCGACCAGGACACGCAGCAGTTCGGGGATGGCGACTGCAGGATGCGTGTCGTTCAGCTGAAAAGTGTGCTATCTTTGACCCCATGGGTGATCGATACGTAGTCAGGGAACTCGTTCCACGACCGTCCCGTGGCTTTGAACAGCGAAATCACGTCCTGAATGGTCGCAGACACGAAAAAGTACTGCTGCTTCAGCCGAAGCTCCTTCCCGTTGTACGTGGAGTCGTTGGGGTAGAGGATGCTGCTGATGCTCACTGCGCTCTCGCGGTTGTTTAGCGCAGACACATAGTCTCCCTCGTTGAATGACGACAGGTTGAATTTCTAGCGATTAGTCCGGATTTTTGGAATTACGGAAAACGGCATGGATTTCCAAAGTCGCAGATTGATCGTCGTGTTTGTCTTGTAACCGTTGATTGGAGTGTCATACGCCACTGCAGACACTTTCTGCGTGTCGACCCACTTTTTCTACGTCAAAGAGAGTCCACACGGTTACAATCGTATTGCCGTACGCATCTCGATCCTCGACGACCGAGCCGTAAAAGGAAACCTCGTATTGTATGTCGTCGCGCTCGATCTCCCAAGGAGAACCAAAAGTGAGCCAATACTCTGGATGCTCTACTTGGTACCCTTCTTCGTTTATCTCTTGTTTAAAAATCCCATAGTTGTAGCGAATGCCATAACCTGTAGCTGGAATGTTGTTGGTTGCAAGCGAATCAAGATAGCAGGCTGCTAGTCGGCCTAATCCTCCGTTGCCGAGAGCAGCATCTTTTTCCTACAATGGATCCAAGAGAAGTCTCTCACTTCCTCATAGATATCTTCGAGCACGTATCCTAGATCTAGCAATGCTTCTCGATATTTGTCTTCGATACCGAGATTGATTAGAGAATTCTGGAGCGATCGACCGACTAGGAACTCCAGTGAGAGATAGTGACTAATAGTGAGTACTACAAAACTCATACACTCGCTTGCAGTTGCACTCATCGATCGTTACCGTTGTGTCGTTAAAGCGTTCAATCAGTCGATCTCGTACACTATAAGTTAGGAGAATGATGAGGCGACCACCTGTGACTTGTTGCAAGATAAGCTTTTGTGTCATCAAAGTCAAAACGTGTAGATGCCAGAGTGTACTCTACATGATTGACAATACTCCTTTCAATAGTGTCAATATCTTTTAATGACTTGAATATCAACAAATCTACCTTCCCCCAGGTAAGATGCCATCAACTCGTAGAGTAGTTGATGTGTCTTTTCGCACCCCTCTTTCTGCTCCTGCTTCTCAGTAAACTGTGTCTGTTCCATCGACTCTTTTTTAATAGTTGCTTCGCATCATTGACAACCTTTCAAACAAACAGACAAACAAATATACTGAACATTAGAAACAGAAGATATAATAGAATCGAGTAGTTGTATATCAACTTTTCCCTCTTCTTTCAACTGCAAGCAACTTTCCAAAAACTCAAGGAAATATCCTTTCATCTGATTGTCTACAGTACTCTTAAACGACGGGATCACACTTTTGAACAAACCAAGCACTTGATCCAACACCTCTTTTGGATAAGGCATTTCCACTCTGCGAATCAACTCATATAGGAAACTCAGGATAACAGGATCAGACATGACCTGTTTGCGTTCCTGTAGAAGGCGAAGCACCAAAACAATGTATCTACCAATCAGCTTTGCCGCTCATTTCCACCCCTGCTGAATCAGCTGGAATTCAAAATCGATGACGAGTGTCTTCAGCTTGTCGAGCTCTGGATAAATACTTTCCTACATCGAATTCTCCCGGTTTTGTTACATCAAACACAAGACAAGGAATCGTCACCATGATCGATGCGACCGACTCCACATATTTGTCGTTCTTCGCCAGCTCCTTCAGCAGATCGATGAAGAAGAACATGCTTTCCCTCTTGAACTGATTCACGTTCGTCTTGTCGAAGCACTTCGCTCAAAAGAGGGAGAAAACCCTACCATGGAGAGCCATTGCATGCAGTATTCCCTGTAGAGCCACCCGATCTCCGTGTACTTCTCGCTCTCGCACCCGCACATCCTCAGCAGGATCTCGCGCAGCTCCTTGTCGGGGAACCGCACCGCGTCTCGCGAGGTGCACATCTTCAGCGTTCGCAGCAGCGGCGTCTCCTCCTTCTCCGGAACCCTGCCCAGCGTCAGCCACAGCAGGATCTGCACCACCGTCTCCAGGAAGCGAGAGCCGGAGAACTGCACCGTGATCAGCTGCGAAAACAGGTGCGAGAACAGCAGACCGAATAGCCGATTCCCGCGGAAATCCTGCTGGTCTGGCGGAGAGAGGTGCTGCAGGTGCGACGACAGCTCGCCCAGACGTGTGTAATCGCCTGTCAGCACCGACTGCAACGAGGGAATCAGCTCGTTGAAGCGTGCCGTTCCTGCGTAGCATAACAAGATAATCTAGTTATGACATAACAAGAAAAGATACGGGCGTGAGAGTGTGTTTCTTGCACACCTTCGCGAAGACGCGCTCCAGCACGACCTCCAGAAGCGAGCGCGCATTCTGATTGGAGAACGAAGACTGCAGGGTGGAGAGGTAGTTTATGAACACGGCGCACTCCCGCACAGAGGAGAACGAGTAGCTGTCGACAAATGCGGTGATCTTCTGGTCACACTCTTCGTACGAGGTCGAAGATGACAGAGCTGTCAACAGACGGTTGAAAAATAAAATCGTGGTCGCGTAGGAACAGCAGTTCAGGTCGATCAGGTTTAAAACGTCACAAGGATCGCTCGCATTGACGACCAATGTCGAGGTGAAAAAATCAATTAGACCATTGTAATCGCCGTTGATCAGCCGCTCATGGAGGACAGGATCCTTCAAAATATAAAGAAACAGAGATTTGCCCATGGGGCTTTGACAGATCCTAGTCAGCCACTCAGGCGGCTCGGGAGTGTTGAGGATAAAATCGTTCGCTTTTGGAGACAAGATCACATCGGAAAGCTACGTCACCAGAAATGCTATATTTCCTACATCTCGAATAATAACCTCTTCCACCACTTTGTTTGCCTCACTAGGAAGCCCATCTCCGTTGTTCACTACAGATCATCTTGAACCCATGGAGCGTACTATCGGATGCGACCATAGAAATCAGTTTACGGATGAACATGGTTTCTATGGAAGGATCTCTTCGATTCAAAAACAAAACCATCCAATACCTTTGAATATCATCGACAGGAAACTCCTGCCATAGCGTTGTGGATCGTTGCGAGAGAAGCCTACATCCATCATCACTCCCACTCTGGCCTACGACATTCCGTACTCGATGAAGCGATCGCAGAGATGTGAGTTCAACGAGAGAAGAAGAAAAGAATTGAATACCTCCTCTGAACCGCGGCGATTCAACGATTTTCGCAATTTCAAATTTTGAGCGATCTACAGACTCAATGGAGCAAGAATTGTACGATGAGTTTGGAAACTACATTGGTCCTGAGATGCAGGAGTCTGAGGAGGAAAATGTGAGTGTAGATGTATTTCGTTTGATTTGCGTGTGATTTTGTAGCAAAGTGAGGAGGAGCAAAACTGGAATATGGATGAGGAGGAGCAAGGTATTTGGGATTCCTTAGGATGTTGCTAATGGCGTAGAAGTGGTGGAAGAGCCTGCGGATACGAACGTTCATACATATGAGAATGCTGTAACACTTTATGAAGACAAAAAGTACTATCCTGACGCAGAACAAGTAATGAAGCTCTGCGTGTCTAACCTCTAGGTATTCAAAGGGGCAGAGGTACTTGTTCAAGAAGAAGATACCCAAGATATTAACGAGCCGATCATTAAGCCACTCCGCAAACAAACCTTCTCAATCATGGAAAAGACGATCCCTGAGACGACTGTAGCTAGTTCTCGTCATCTACACTATCTAGTATTCCCCAGAATTCTTAGCAGCCTTGATGGATAATCCTCTCCTGATTCGCAACGTGGCGGTGATGGGAAACATTCACCACGGTACTGCATGCCATGGCTCTTGAACCTAGGAAAAACCCTGCTTCTCGATATGCTAATCGAAACAACTCACAAAACTCCTTGGAATCTTAACAAGGAAGTTCGTTATACAGACACAACACTCTCCGAGCAGGAGCGTGGAATCAGCATCACCACGACGCCCATCTCGCTTCTCCTCGGCGACTCGAACGACAAATCTTACCTCATTAACTTCATCGACACTCCAGGTCACGTGAGTCTCTCTGGCGAAGTCACAGCCGCTCTGCGAGTGGCGGATGGATGCATCATCTGCGTGGACGCAGTGGAGGGTGTGATGATGAACACCGAGCGCTGCATTCGCCACGCGGTGTCGCAGCAGGTCCCCATCATCATCGCGTTCACCAAGATGGATCGACTGATCACCGAGCTGAAAATCCCCCCTGCCGACGCCTATTTCAAGCTGATGGCCATGCTGGAAGAAGTAGCCTCCTGCTCCCTCTCCCACTGTAGATCAACGTCATCCAGGACTCGTGCTCACAGGGCGATGCACTGCCTCGCTTGAACCCTCTCAACAACAACGTCATCTTCTGCAGTGCGCTGCACAAGTGGTCGTTCACGCTTCGCAGCTTCGCCACTCGCTACTGCCGCCAATTCCGTGGGAAAATCACTCCGGAGCAACTCGCGGCTCGGCTGTGGGGCAACGTGTACTTCGACGCGGAGAGCAGGCGATTCGTGGACCACGCGCCGGACGAACGCACGCCTCGTAGCTTCGTTCAGTTCTGCTTGGAACCGATGTACATGTGTTGGTGCGTGATGACGACTAGTTATAAGCTCTACGCACAGGTTCTGGGCGCCGAAACACCTCAGCTAGCATCGCTTTTGTCAGAGCTTGGCATTGTGCTCAAGAAGGAGCAGTTGCAAATGGACGCCTCGCCTCTCCTCAAGCTGGTGATGTCTCGATTCTTCCAGTCCCATGGAGGACTGGTCGACACCATCGTTCAGATCGTTCCGTCGCCGATTGATGGTGCAGCGATCAAGGTTCGCCGTTGCTGGGAGGGCGATGCGACTTCGGAGCTGGGGAAGGCGATGAGTTCGTGCGATGCAAAGGGTCCTCTAGTGATCCACGTCGTGAAAATGTATCCCACACCGGATGCATCGGACTTCGTTGCCTTTGGACGCGTGTTCAGTGGAACCGTGGCTCCGGGCATGGAGGTGGATGTGCTGGGAAGCAGCTTCTCTGCGGAAAATGTGGAAGACATGGTGCATCGCACCATTTCGAGCGTGGGAGTGTCGCAAGGCCGGTACCATCTGACCGTCACTCGCTGCCGAGCAGGCAACTGGGTGATGCTAGGAGGTCTGGGCGATGCGGTGCAGGGAATCGCCACGGTCGTGGCTCGCAATGTGGAAACCGCAATCTTCCATCCTCTGGAGTTCAACACACAAGCTGTTGTGAGACTGTCGATCGAGCCGCGCAAGCCCAGCGAGTTGCCAGTGATGGTGGAAGCGCTGCGCAAGGTAGAGAAGAGTGGTCTCCGTGAAGTGTAGGTGACCTGCTGCTACCCTCTCGTCTCCACCAAGAAAGAGGAGAGCGGAGAGTATGTGCTGATGGGCACAGGAGAGCTGCAGCTTGACTGTGCGATGCATGACTTGCGCCACGTGTTCAGCAACATCGATATCAAGGTTGCCGTGCCGGTCGTTCGCTTCACCGAAACCGTGCAGGAGCCTTCTTCCCTCCTCTGCTTCGCCGAGACTCCGAACCGCATGAACCGTCTGGCGATGACTGCAGAGCCTCTCGAGCGCGGGCTTGCGGACGACATCGAGAATGGCAGGGTGAGTGTGGACTGGCCTTCGCAGCGATTCGAGTCGTTCTTCACTCAGAAATACGGCTGGGACAAGCTGGCAGTCCGTTCTTTCTGGGCGTTCGGCCCCGAGACACAGGGCGCCAACGTGCTGCTCGACGACACGCTCGCCGACGAGGTCAACAAGACCCTGCTGAACGACGTGCGCGACAGTGTGGTGAAGGGGTTCCGCTGGGCGTGCGGCGGCGGACCGTTGTGCGAGGAGCCAATTCGAAACGTGAAGTTCAAGATCCTCGACGCCACTCTCGCCGACGCGCCTGTCTATCGAGGACGGGGTCAGATCATCCCGACGGCTCGTCGCGTGGCGTACTCCGCCTTCCTGCTGGCCAGTCCGCGTCTCATGGAGCCCTTCTATCAGGTGGAGATCCAGACGCCGCCCGACCTCGTGAGCACGTGCGAAGAGGTGCTGAGTCGTCGCCGAGGGTTCATTCGACACAGTGTGCCCAAGCCAGGCACCCCCTTCATCACCATGAAGGGCTACATCCCCGCCATCGACAGCTTCGGCTTCGAGACCGATTTGCGGGTGAGCACCAGCGGTCTGGCCTTCCCTCAGGCCGTCTTCTCGCACTGGGAGATCGTGCCTGGAGACCCGCTGGACAAAAGCGTGCGAATCTTGCCGTTGGAGGCGTCGTCGGGCTACAGTCTGGCACGTGACTTCATGCTAAAAACGAGACGCAGAAAAGGACTGAGTGAAGATGTCAGTTTAAAGAAGTTCTTTGACGAAGCTATGCTTCTCCAGCTAGCAAATCAGGAGAACGAGATTGGTATATAGTCTAGCGTGTTTGTAACAAACAGGAGTGAGGAGTGATACCATGCAAATAGGTATTGCTTATGAGAACTTCTACTGATAGCTTATTCTATCCACAGATCTTTGGTTAAGTACTATTTCAATACAATGGACAGTATCTTATCTGTTAGTAGATAGATATGTGAACTATTTGTCATTCTAAACTGTCACAATGTTCCTTGTTCCTTTTCAACTACATAGGACTGTATGGTGTGTATCTCTGATTAGGATATCTCTGTAATTGATTGTTTCTTCTATGGGTGGTAAAAGTGATAGTAAGAGAACTCCCAAACGGTGTATCAATAGCGATCGATGTGTTTTGGTTATTTATTCTGATCCATGGTATCTACACTGTACCTACTTTTCACATTCGATTTCTTTTAAAGAGTATGACTCTTCCTAACGTGACCTGAACGTTTAGGTGACAATACTCTTCAAACGTGGAAAATATCATATCTCTGCATTATAAATCCAAAAGCAGGAACAATTAATCAACCGTAGTACAGTCAACTCAGGAATATCTATTAAACGAAAAAGGATCACAGACACGCTCACAGAGTAGGTTGATAAAAATAACTGAATTACAGAACTTTGCAAGGCTTTTCTAAAACAAACACTTCACTTATGAACTATTAGAAATAGGAGGAAGGACTTCACGAATGCATGAACCATATCCTTCCTTGTCAACAAAGATTGCCAGATTGGTTGCTTTCTTGGCAACTTCAGTGCTGACCAAGAAATAATCAAAGTATCCACAAATATCAGTAAACCCGTCTTTCAAGAACTCCACGCCATTGCTCGTCTTCGCATACACCTTCACATAGCAGCAAGACAGGCCTCGAGATGTCTGCTTGTCATACACACGCAGCTGTCCCGTCTTCGACGACAAGACGACCAGCAAGCGACTGTTGAACGCATAGCAGGTTTCGCGCAGAGTCCCACTTCGCAGCTCGACCAGCAGATTCTTCTGTCGGTAGTCTTCAGGCAGCTCGTAGGTGAATGTCGACACCAGCTGAACCGCGTCAGGAAGAGTCACGTGCTCTGTGAAGTTGGGGCGAATGAAGATGGAGGACGACTTGTTCGACATGAACGGGTTGTTGCTGAAGAGCAGCTCGACGTCCAGTTCGTACAGATTCACGTCCATCTCGGTCAGATTCGAGTAGTGAATCGTCAACACGTGGTCCTTCGCAGTCATCTCGAGCGATGGGTCGGTCATCGCATCTGCTCGCTTCGACTGAATCACGTTCTTGGGAAGATTCGTCGTGTCCACAGGCTCCAGAGGATCCGATTCTCCCTCCTTGTCGACAGCCAATGTTCCATCGACATCCTTCAGGAGTGAAGCGATGTTTGCAAAGGCCTCTCTCCAATAGAGAACAGGATAAGACTCGTAACGGGGACAGATTTCTCTCGCTTGGGTCATCGACTCGTTGAAGCAATCGAAGTATGCAGTCATGTAATCCACCTGCACCTTTGCCGTGCATGCTTCCTTCGGCACAAATCGACCTTCCACTTCAGTGCACACATACTTCTTGAAGACATTCAACGCATCCATCACACGATCCTGCAGAATCAGATAATACACCATCAATGCGTAGTCATCCACCGATGGCACCTTCTGTGTCATGTATCTCAAGAACTTCTCATATTGTGTCTTCAGCTTATCGTTCGGAATCGTCATTCTGCTGCCCAGTCGGAAGCACCGATTATTCACGTACGGCTTGTATTCTCGGATCTGGAACAGGTCTTCTGCCGCTGAATCAACCGCTAGCATTGACGACGAGAACACCAAGCCGACATTGTTGCGTAGCCGCATTCCCACCAAATCTCTTGCTGAAGGCAAATCACCATACTTCAGACCGTACTTCCAGACTTCTTCTGTGTAGAAGTGCATGCGACGCAGCTCGCCGATCAGTCGTAGGAAGAAAGCCTTCTTTTGAAGTCTTCCTGACACGTAGCTCCAGTCGATTTTGCTCAGGTCGTGGGAACGAACATAGTCGATGACCACGTCATCAGAAGCAGACAAAGCCACATCCTTCCACGAAGTTACATCTACGATCTTCAGCGACTGCACACACTGCAGAGTCCTGAACGTCGATGAAGCCACTGCGAGCACAGTGGCCTTCGTGGAGTCAATGATATGAGCAGGATAATGGTCATAGGAACCCACTGCAGGGAAGTAGAACATGTAGCTGAAGTTGGTTGTACTGAACGGTTTGACGGTGAGGGTCGTGGTCAGCATGGTGTGCATATTCGAAAGCGGGAACGAACCCCGAGGAATCTGGTACATTAGCTCCACTTCTTGCTGGACTGCAGACATGTTGGAGATGATGACCTTGCAAGTGTACGGCTGACCGACGAGGAATTCGTTCGTCTCCAGGAATCGCTCGATCGTCTCTCCCTTCACACGCACCGATGGATTGTTGTTACTGATGTATTTCTGCATCACCATGAGAGGACTCGTCGTGACCTCCACCTCCTTTAGGATCTTGTGGAACACGAACAAGGGGAAATCAGTAGTGATTCCAGACTTCTGCACATGGAAGGAGGCTGCCTTCGACTTGATGCCCAGCACAGAGAGACAGAAAATCACCTCAGAGACGGAGTGAGTGCAGGTGATGAAATTAGTAGACAAGAAGGGCGTTTTGACTCCACTGCGCAAGTGGTGTGCAAAATCAACCCAGAAAGCAGACACTGGCACGATATCCGGAGACATATACATCCGCTTACTCTCGAAGTAGTATCCTTCCTGATACTCTTTTGTTGTTTCGATTCTCTGGTAGTGTTTCTCCTTCTGTGCCGCTTTATACATCTCTCGATCGCTGTTGTAACCTCCTCCCGAACAGAGTGCCATGCATTTCATCATTGGAGGTGGTGGAGCCATTGCAGGTTCTATCGGAGAGTCCATATCCATGTCCATATCCATATCCATAGATTCCAAACCCAAATCAATCGCAGAACCCACATTCACAAAGTCCATATCAATCGAACTGCAACGCATAGGAGATCGTAGTGCACCGTATAGCATAGGAGGTTGTGCACCGTATGATGAGCTCTCCATAACTGCTGATCTCCCTAATTGCTTTCTCATCTTTCCTAGTAATCCTCCTCGCTGTTCCCTTTTATTCTCTCGTGGCTGTTCCCTTTTAATTTCTTGTTGTTGTTCCTCTAAATCTTGTAGCATCTGTTCTAATTCATCCTCTAACGTTTCTTCTGGTTCCTCTTCTATTACTTCAGGCTTTACAACATTAATCGTTTTTAGACTCATTGCTGTCCGGAAGATGGAGGCAAATTTCATTTTGCTTATAGGATTCGCTTCCACCTCATTTGCCATGCCTCGCTCGATCGCAGCTCCCTCCTCTC
Organism: Blastocystis sp. subtype 6; assembly: GCA_000963415.1. Lineage (NCBI taxonomy): Eukaryota > Bigyra > Opalinata > Blastocystidae > Blastocystis > Blastocystis sp. subtype 6. Next base: position 50,961 of record JZRM01000021.1, on the reverse strand, counting down.
CGTCAACACAACTACACAGCAAAGCACGCTCAAATGCATTGAGACGCTGATACAGCATGGGCTGAAGGAAACGAGTCACATTGCCTCCAGTGAGGAACTCGTCTAGGAAGGATTTTTCAATCTTCGATCGCAGATAGGGAACAATGAATGAATCAAAGAACGTCCTGTCGCGGAAATAGACAAACACGTTCATTTCAGACGAATTGTAGCGATTGTAGAGCTTTTCCTTCTCCTTCTGAGTCAACTCATCCCAAGTAAGAAGGAACGAGAACTGCTGCAGCTTTTTATCATCAAGAAGAATCTTCAACAGAGACCAGACGTCTTCCAACGAGCTGAGTACTTGGATATCTGACTTTATGTCGATACAAAGTGGCTCTTCCGCTGTCACAGCCGAAATATGCTTTTCTTCTGTATAGTGCTTGCAAGGATCGAGAGACTCATCCAACTTCAGGGATCGAATCATCGACGACGCTCGATCTTCTATACTCTCTGATACAAAGAGATGAGATTCCGCCGAGTACATGTCATCGATTGCAATCACATCCACTTCACACCCAGTCTCTGTGTATGCACTCACATCTACTTCTCCCTCTCCGTCAACGAGCGGAACATTTGCAATCAACTGAGAGAAGGTGCGAATTGTATTGCGACTATCGCTCTGTGAAGGAGCAATACAAGAAGCACCGGAAACGGCACCCATCTTCATCTCATCGGAATGCTTTCCAGCGCCACGCATTACATTACCATAAGCTTTCCCGTCCTCAGCTTTCTTTGCCACAGTGTTAGTCTCGTCAATTTCAATCGGATTCAGAAGCAAAGAAGGAGGTGGAAGCATCGTTCCGGGAAGTGTGCGGTTCTGTCGCTTGCGCTCCATGATGTAATCATACTCGTCCGACAATTTCCGATCGTTTGCAATGACTGAAGATGGGAGGTTCAAATCAATATGAGGGTAAGACGGATTTTGCTGCATAGAAAGATTGCAGAGCATCTCACTGTCAAAGAAGGACTTCAGCAGCACGTGCACGCGCGCAGATGGAGTTCCGCCCTGTAGATGGACCTTCAGCTTCTTGTCATTCACTTTGCACGAGAGGGAAAGAGGGAGAATATCGGCTCGACGAGCCCAGGAACCAAAGACAATGAAGTTGTTATAACTGACAGGTTTCGCAGAGTGATACACATTAATAGCAATTCTGTAATCGCAGTAGTTCTCTCCCTCGACATACAGAGTGTACTGACCAGATTTCAGATTTGTCACAACCATATATCCATCTGATTGAATCAAGCAGTTGTTTAGAGGCGCCATTTCCTCCATGCTGCTATTGCACACAAGACGATAGTCCATTGCATTCTTGCTGACAAGCGGAATCACAGCCTGATACGTCTCAGTATCCGCCACTTCCCAAGTCTTTCTTATATCAAATACGTCAGGATACAAGCAGAATGAACATGAGTCCACCTTCAGACTCGTAATATCCTGTAGAGAACCGAGATATACTTGTCCATGCGCATCAGTCTCGAGAGTTTTAGTGTACGTGTAATCACTAAACACGTGCCGAAGTTTGAATTCAAGAGGTCTGTGGGATAAAACTTCGCCAGATGGATCCGAAGCAAATAGAACAAACTCTGGACCCGTCTTTGTTGTCTTCCGGAAGAGAGAAAGCACTGCAGGAACATCTGTAATTGATTTGCTTCTGCTACTCACGTGAGAGGAATACAACTTGGTCTGTGAGCTTAGAGTCTTCAGAGACCCATCATTCATCGCTACTTCTGCAGTGATTTTAGCGCTAACTTCCATCATCGATTCCATAACTCGCACTGGAATAACGACATCTTCATTATCCTTTAGAGTTGGCTTGATCATGATTTCAGAAGTCACATCCTCCACATTCTTCAACGACAAAGTGATCGCCACGTTCTTCAAGAAAGAAATCGGGAACGGAAGATCGTTAAGCTGCGCAACAACGCGGAGAATCACGTTACAAGACTCATTTCCCTTCACAAGAGCTTCGTTATCCACATCGCCCAAGAGCTTCAAGGAAAACTGCTGAGGAAGCAAATTGATTGTACTGCACTTTACAAACATCCAGCCAGGCTGAACTTCCTCGTACAGGAGGATCTTCGACGACTGCGCGGAGTTAGAGGGAGGAAGATACGGAATGATGATCTCATGCTCTTTGTTCAGCTCGTACTTGCGATTATCTACCACAGCATACACATTCGATTCAAGTCGTTTCCCATCCTCATCCAAGATTGTCAGCACGTGGCCAGTGATTGCTTCTCGCTGCAATATATGCAGCTGCCCCATATTGACTAGGAAACGACTATTCATTCCCTTCGCGAAGAAGTCCACAATGAAGCAGCCACGGTGATCAATATGAGGGAATGAGAACACTTCGATGTGACTCTGAATGGCTGGATAATCGTACGTCACTGTATCACTCTCGAGAGGTTTCAATCCGTCGATGTCCAAGTCCTCGCTGATGGTAGAGCTGTTCTTCTCGTAGTACGTCATCATGTTGACCTCAAACAGTTTCCATTCCAACGAGTCCACGTTCTTCACCTCCACAGAAATCCTCACCTCCTCGCCAACACGGTAATACTTCTTGTTCTCGTCCAAAATCCTGCAGCGAGTCTCATCCTTCAACGACTGCAGATGCTCATCACTCACAGAGGGGTGATTGCAGGGACGACCGCTCAGCAGCACGCAGTCTGTGTACAGTCGAGTGACGTCAGACTCATAGAAGTATCGGTAGAACTCGTCTGGCGAAGCGTCCGGGAACAAATGGAGAAGGAACTGTCGGTCAAATGGGGAAAGCGAGATGCAGTAGCTTCGCTTGCTTTTGTCCCAATCAAAATCGGCCGAGCGCTCTTTCAAGTAATCCAGATACAACTCCTTGTCGTACACATTCCTCTTATTCTGCAGCATCAGCAGCGACTTCAGCTCATTCGCCAGTCCTGCAAGCTTGTTGCCCTTCAAAAACTCGATTCGCTTTCGACAAACGCCTTCAGCTCGCTCCAGATCCCTCGGATCGGACTCATCCTTCAGCTCAGCATCACCGAAGCCCTTCAAGTACTCCCTGACGAAGTCAGAGCGAGTGAGAGGGTCGAATTTGTACGTCTTCAGCAGCTCGCTGCGGAGAGTTTTGAGGGTGGGGAAGCTCAGGAGACTGAGATACAGAGGCGCAGTTGCGAGCCTCTCCTTGTCGAACTTGGAGAGACTCAGGATGATCGTGTTCACCACTCCCGGAAGGTCCTTCTCGGACACCTTATCGAGGATGGAGCGAGCGAAGGACGCGTCTTTGTTGGTCTGCAGAAGACGCTTGTAGTACCTCGCTGTCCACGAAGACTTGTGTCCAGAGTCTGTCACACACTTGACGATGTCAGAGTAGTCCAGTTTACTGGGGTATTCGTGGCTGTCTTCTCTCTTGTTAGAAGTGGTGACTCTATGGGTGGGCGTGAAGCGCAGATCCAGCTTATCGACGATGTACTCCGACACATCAGGAAGTAACTTAGAACTCTCGCCTTGTTTTAACATATAGTAACGCACTTTCAGCAAATCGTAGAATTCTCGGAGTTTACCATTTATATATACATCTTCTAACTTCTTTAAGAGATTCCATTGAGTACTGCATGAATCTGGCACATAAACTTGGTAATACAAGATCTATGTAACAAAGAAAGATATGTGCCATACCTCGTATAACACCTCCTCATATCCAGAAAATCGGCGCTTAATCATGCTCAGTTTATCCTATACTTCATTTCCATGTCACAGCTTTACGTCTGATAAGACGTATTCCTCTTCAGCATTGTAATAGTCCATCCGATTAAATAATATTAAAAAAAAGTGAATGGAATAAAGATACGTTATAACATACACTTACTATTTATCAAGTTCAGTTTTTCGAATCACTGGTTATAACAAACAAGAAATATCCTCTTCTCGAAATCATCGATAAATTTGTCAAGCTCTCCTTCAGAGATCATTTTCCGGACCACTTGTAAGAATTTTAAGAAATGATGGAGATTGTGCTGTACTCTACACAGTAGAAAGGTAAGCATTCAATACAGTAGAATGATTCCGAGCATTTCATGACAGTTAAAAAGATGATGTATATAGCCCTTCGTAAAGTGCGTGCATGAATAGCAGTCGCAATTCTCAAGTAAAAGACTCTTGTCGTCTCTGTAAATAATGTCCATCAAACTCTTCTTCGTCCCTAATCTACCGCCTTCTACAGAGGCTGTGGACTCATCTCCTAACCAGAAGCTACATAAAACGAGGAAAGAAACAATACGATGATAGATACGCTTTCTCAGCTAAGGTCACTGGATATGAACAAACAGTAATATCTGTTCCTAATCGAATCGATTCGAGCACTTCTAAAGGACTGTTTGGACCTGTAACAAAACGTACTAAAAATGGCGGGAGCGAAGAATAGATTGTGTTCAGTATTTTTTCTCTTTGTTCTGGAGACTCGCCAAGATGCAAGCCAGATATGTTTACACCGAAGAGTTCGTTACTATGTTCGTTTATTAAGTTTAGCTGCTCCTGAAGAAGCTCTGGACTCTCAGTAACTTGGATGTTCGCAATGATGCGTCCTTTCTTTTCCGGTGATTCTAGCTGCTTTAGCAACCAGGCTTTGCTTCGAGAAACGCTTTGGCGTCCTCTCCGCTTCCCTATGCGAAGGGGGACCTCGTCATGGAACGAAACAGCCGAGTCCACATCGAACCATTTTATATAGTTCATGTAGTCGTCGAACGAAAGGTCTCGACTTCCCTCCGCAGTCATAATTCCCACACTATTGTCAGTTCCTTTGGGAACCTAGAAAAAAACAACGCACGGAAAGTACAGGAAAGTTGTCAATGTTCCGAATTTGCAGGTGGACAAAATAGTCCTGAAGAGCAGTAAACACCTTTAATCCCTTTCCCGATCTTTCAATGACATTAGCAAACTGGTAGCTATTCATAACAAAAGCAACCAACTCCAACGCGTCACTGGCAGCGATCGAAAAGAGCGGTTTCTCCGGAAGCTTTTGAAGCATGTCTTTTGGATGAACAAGCGAGGTAATTTCGTACCCAGTGTTAAATATGGCTGGAAACAGGAGCGGGTCTGAAATAGCACGTTGGGCGTTTGGACGTTTCCAAAAGAAAGACAGCGTGCCTTGCCGCAAGTAGAAGAGATAACTGCCTTTGTAGGGAGAGACATGATTTTGTGTGTTAACAAAAACTACAATTCTTTACTACTTTCACCACTGGAAACTTCATCGGCTCTATCTCAATTTGAACTCGGACTCCAGGGCTCTGCTTGATATCCTCCACACTTCTCCCTTTCAATGCTGAAAGCAGTTTCTTGCCAGCGAGGAGATTCAGGAGAATAACCTATCATTTACTTTCCCGCCATCCACTACTCTCTGATACAGCAGGCAGTCTTCTCTCACCATCGTTTCACTGACAACCGAACTCTTCTGTTTCAGTGCCAACACGCACTTCTGAGCCTCCTCGAAGTATAACACTCCCTTATCGAGCAATCCGAGCGGTTCGTACTTTTCGCTCGAGAAAATCGATTCAAAATCAGCGAAATTCGGCTTTGGAAGGATGCCCGTGTTCATTAGGTAGTTAATACGCTGCTCGAAGAGGATTTCAAATCTAGAGAAGACGGGGACTTCTCTCCTAATTATATTCAGCTTAATGCAGGAGACCAAATACTAGGATTTCACAAACTCATGGAATCTTACAAATAGAAGGCCACGCTCATAATTAACGAGAATCGACCAATAATCCGTAAGTAATGGAGTCACTTCCACCGAACGAGGTGTCGATTTCGCCTTCTTTTTCTTTCCTGACGTGGGCACTACGATCAATCGAGCATAGCAACCATACACACTGCATAGCGGATTTCATAGTCCTTGAATTGCGAGATCAAGGAGTCCATAAACCTAATTGTCAACAATTGGGACCATTTCCACCATAACATCACAGGAAGCTCATTTAAGGTCCACAAGCCCAGACGCAGTTCGTAATTCAAGTTGCAAAGCCCCAAATAGAAGGAAATCAAGCAAGGGAAGAAAGTAAGCTTGTGTCTTTCTTCCGCAGTAAACGGCTCCTTCTTATCCGTTTTCTTCGTCTGCAGCTCTTGGAGCAACTATGTTGAAACGCAGCGAAAATCATTACACTATTTGAAATCGTAATATACTCGGCCATCCGCATATCTAGCTTCCGATGGATTCCTGTGGCAGAGAGACACATTGTTTCCACAAGACGCTCCACATTCTACAATGAACTCTCTCACGATGAACTACAAACTGGACGCTGTTCGCCACAGGCTGCAGCGACTTCTGGTGCAACACGGTGACATCGCAGTGGCAGGTACGGCTGAAGAGGTCCAGTTGATTCGTAACCTCTGGGTACATAATGTAGAAGCACCTCTGAAATGAAAGCAAAGACGAAACATCACGATCAACATTGCGTTCAAAAAAGGGAAGATTGGATGCAAAGAGAGGTACATCAGCTCACGAATAATCGCGAGCAAATCCGCCCGCGAACTCAAGAACACGACATAATCGTATGCGATTCGAAATGCTGTTTCGAGCTCGTTTATTATCGTTAAAAATGAATAAAGAGGTGGTGGTCGTGAGGGAATCAGAGAAGGAACAAAAAACGAAAACCGTTCATCAAAAAAATCTGTTTCCTTTATTTCTGGCTCCTGCGGATAAACAGACTTCTACAAATCAAAAAGAATGCACAAACAAACAAAAATGGAAAACGCAGAAAATATGGAGGGAAAATGAGAACGAAAAGAATTCATCGAAGACTTGGTGCAGGTTTCCAACTCAAGAAACAAAGAATTCATTTTCGACAGTAAAAGGATGTGAGCAGAGAGTTTCTTCTTCGCTTCTTCATCTCTGAGTCGATTCAAAGAATCATGCAATCGTTTCTTTTCTTCTGCAGTGAGAGGAATGCTACTCGAGAGAAAGTGGGAGTTTATGTCAAATTCGTCAGGCTACAATCGCAGGGAGCACACAACTCTACCCCAAGAATGTTCTCTTCCAATATTCGGCTGCGGAGGTTCACGAGAAGGCCGATGTAGTGAGCGACGAGATTTAAAAGAACCGATAAATGAGTTACACCTTCACTCTGATCTGACTCAGGAATACTCCTGAAAAGCATTATGAGGTGGTCCACAACAGGTGCGTGCAAATACACAACACGTAACATCGAATGGTCCATATTCTCACCTTTGATCCAGCAACCGAACGAAGAGAATAAACAATCTGCGATTTGAACGAGTTCTGTTTCATTTGGATAGAAATTGATCATATCTAGTCCTTAGATACCAAGCACAACTTCACTTTCCTTGAGTCGCATCTTAATCGAATCAAAACCAACCACATTCATCCCTGCATCAATTTTCTTATCCATAATATCGATTGCTCGCATGGAAGCCTCATAATTGAAATCATCTGCAGCTATGAACGAACCGCTGCGGATTTCAGTAGCAGCCTCCTTCAGCAGCTCTGTGATGTCTTTCCACTCTTTATCCATCCTTAAGCAAAGAGTTTGTAACAAACAAGAGTAACTCTTACTGCGCTTGCCTCCAAGCAATCAACGCTACGGCACGCTGTCTCCACATCTCTGTCGATATCGTCTCCATATGGGGCATCTCCACCACCGCCAGTAATTCTGATCTCGACTCATTCAAGTAGATCGGAACCTGCACCGTGTTTGTTCCCTTCAGCTTCTCGCACTTCCACTCGAACAGGACAACGTCCAGCGGGGTCCGGATCTCGTCGGAAGGCACGAGTCTCTCCGAACTCCACTCCGCACCCTCCAGCATCAGCTGATGCACCAGGAAGGCGTTCTGGCGCTCCTGGAGCAGCCCCTCTCGCCTGTCGAACTCCTCCTGCGACAGTGGCCTCAGCGACAGCTTCACGTCGTCCAGCGCCCAGTGATTTCGCTGCGCCACCATCTGACCCATCGCGGTGATGATCGCTTCGGGATGGAACAAGCCGCCCAACCACACACCGCTCACTCGGATTTGCTCCACGGTCTGCAGAGAAAGCTCCGCAAAGTGCTGGCAGCGCAGAATGAAGTCCTGCATCCACAGCGAGCAGTTCTCGCTGTGCGTTCGCATGTCAGCATCGGTCCAATGCTCCGGAATCTGGTCTTGACTCACCTGCTTCATGAGATTTCGAATTGGATGTGTTGACTGCACTTTTCGCTGACTCACTGCAAGGATCATCTTGAGGTCATCTACGATGATTCGCTGCTGCTTCCGCATCAGCTGCAGCTCGCGAGACAAGCAGCGATAGAAAGAGTTTTGCAGAAGCGCAGCGGTGGGCTTTGGCTCCCTGATTTCCACCATCAACAAGGCAAGCCATCGCTCCACCGAGGCAGTGAGTGACGCGATCCAACTCTGAGGCATGACATGGGACACATCGACTGTAGGCGATGAAGGAGCGAGAGAATCATCCACGTCGATATGATCCTGAATCTGGAGCAAGCCACGCAGCACAGAAATACCCTGAGATGACAACAGTCGCTGCTCAGCAGTAGACGGAAGTCCGAGCCACACCGGACTGTTGTACACTGGCAGTGCATCAACCCACTCCTCGAAATCATGCTTCGTAGTACCCTCCGGAGAGAGAACTTGCTCCGTTGTACCATCAGGATGGATGTACTGCACAAGAGGGAAGCGAGAATCAAATGCCTGGGGCACAAAGAGCTGGTTGATCAAAGAGTGAAGGAGTTGGTCATCAAAGAGGTTGTCGACACGACCTCCATAGAAAGAGTCGCCCAACAAACGACTGATTGCTGTCCAGTTGAGGGAAGAAGGATCGATATGGGAGAGACCTCGACTGGCAGCACTGATCCATCGATCCAAAACGGACAAAGAGCACTTTAAATCGGTTTCGCTAAACTCGTAATACTTTGTCCAGCCCACAGGAACGTAACGGAGTCGTTCTTCCACCACTGCGTGAAGCCACAAAAGAAGGAAGGAAACACGGCATCGCTCCACTGGCTGAGCCTCCATCACGGAAGCAGGAATGGCGTTCAGTGAATGCTTCAGCGATGCGCGAATTCCAGTGGGAGTCTCAAAGACAAGAGTGTAGCACAATCGAAGAACAGAAGGAGGAAGCTTCGAAGAGATCTCGCTTGTCATGAACAGACGGAAAGAGGGACTCGGTCGCATTGTGAAGATCATCTTCTCCAGAGAAGAAAGCCACTCCGGACACAGATGCACGTTGCGCAGCAAAACTGCACTTCCTCGCGCTGCTGCACTCGTAATTAGCTTTTCTGCCTCCACGTAACTTTCCGCATTACCCATTGCAATCGTGTCCAGTGGCTGATTTAGATCGTGGTACAACTCCTCCACCTTCTTGCTGGCGTCATAGCCAGGCTGCGAACACAGCAAGAAAGGACGATCTGCTCTGGATTCAGCCGTCACGAGAGTCTCTAGACTGTAGGCCTCTTCTGCGAAGAAGTGAGGGTCCACAAGCTCAGTTACTACATATTCACTGGCAGAAATGAGGAGTTCAGGACGCAGTTCTTTAATGAGAAGAAGCCAACGCCACAGACAACGACCTCGTGACCATCCCACCTCTCCAATCTCACTGATGATCGGCTTTAGCTCTTCAAGAGGCGCATTCATGAACGTATCAGACCAGTATTTGGACCGCTGCAGCAGCAATTTCTTGAGGTTGTTCGTATGGTCCAGCGAAAGGTGAAGCAGAATCTGAGACTCCTGATCATCGTTCAGCAAGTCGCCAAATACCGCCGTCACAAACTTCTCAGCAGAGTCATCCACCATCACAAGTGTTCCTCGCAGAAGTAGTTGGAACTCAGACGGCTCCGCATCCTCCTGGGTATTCTGCACAAACAGTTGGCACATACGAAGAGCAAGAATATGGGCATCCAAGTGCTTCAAGCCCCGTGCCACACGAGCGTACACAGTACGATAGAGTGCTCGAATCAGCACAGCGACACGCTCTGACTGAGAGGGCGAAGAGTTCTCGCTGGTATTCAGTACAGCATGGAGAATATCCAGGAAGAAGTGCAGATTGTACCGATACAAGAAGAAGATGTGGTGCAGACTGTCCAGAATGAAGTACAACTGTGAGCATGCTTGCGACAGTGGCTGATAGATGCACGACGATTCACGAATTGAGTTCATCACTGCATCCGATTGGCTGATCTCATGAGTGATCGCCTGCGCCTCGCGCTTTAGTTGTTCCATACTGTTCATCACATTGTCATTGTCCAAAATATTGCCCTGGACGCTACTCAGCGATATCAGCAGCTGCTCTTCCAGATCGCGAAGGCGTGCTTGGTATTCTCCTTGCAACTGAAGGAGGTCATTGCGATGACTGTACAGTTCTGGAGCTTCCTTCTGAAGAATGATGTTCAAGCACTGATCTTGCAGCGATGAGAGAGTCATGGTGAAATTAACAAATGTGACGCGCGAACACAGATCTGGCGGGAACTGATGGGAAGAATCTCGAGTCGTGAGGAAGAGATTAAAGGAGGGTGAAAAGTCAATGTCTTGGTCGCCTAGTCGAATCAGTGTTCTTCCTCCCTCTTTGTGGAACTCCTTATTCAAAAGTGGATTCAACACGGGATCTGCATTCTCCACATCCTGCACAATTAGAATCGAACCGAATCGAAGAGCAGACTCAAGCAGTTTAATGAAGTTCTTATCTAAGAAGGAAGTCTTGATTACACGGTCGTTGTTAAACGTATTCATGATATAATTCACTCCCTGACCACTTGGATCAATCAACAAAGGATACCGATTGAATCGGTTGAGGATAATTGCATTCTGCATGCATAGTTCATCTGCTGGAAGACCATCAGACTGCCACTGTAGCCGATCTTTCGATGTAGACAAATAGGCTGTCGTATCGAAATGCTCATTGAATGGAATGCACAGCTCCTGCAGCAATGACTGGCATTCATTAAACAGCGTAGACCGATGGTGTTGGTCGAAGAACCCTCCATATGTGATAAAAGATGCTCCCAGCAGGCAGTCGCCAATCATCCATGCCAGCTCCTTCTCGAATTCAAACGAACTCTCCTTCCATCGCTTCTGTTCTGACTCCAACGACTCCAGCAACCGAGCACTTCGCTCCAGTTTCTCCATCACTGCCTTAATCTCGATGGAAATCTGCTGTGTGCGTTGCGCCATCAGGGTGTACTCCTGTGTGTATCCGTCGATCTCTGCATTCAGCTTGTTGAGCTCGGCTACGCACTCATCGTGCTGCTGTCGCAGCTGATTGCTCTTCTGGGTCAGGAACTCCATCTCATCGTTCAACGGCTTCACTCGCTGGAGGATGTACGAGTACTCCAACTGGGATTTCACCCAGTTGTAAAGAGGACCGCATACCTTGGAGCTACGAACAGCTGTCTCATAGGTGAAGTTGGGCGTGTTCATAATCGCCGAGGCTTCTTCGGCCGCTTTACGGGTGATCTGCTTGGTTTCAAAATTCACAATCGTTTGAATAAACGAATCTTTTCGGATCGTTTTCTGAATTTCTTTCCATGTGCCTGATTCTTCGCCAATTAAACAGCAGACCGCTTGGATGGTCAGCTGCACGTTCTGTGGAGGACGCATCATCGCACGGATCTCGTTCAGCTGGGTCTTGTTGATTTCCTTCACCGTCGTCTTCGCTTCTTCCAGCAGTGGCTCCACACGACTCAGCTCACCATTCACTCGAGCACGCTTCTCCTTGATTTCGCCATACTTCGATTGGAGTTCTTGGGCCAATTCACTTGCCGCCTTCTGGTTTTGTGTAGCTTGCTCCTTCTTCTCGATCACCTGCTTCAGCTTCAAGGCAGCAGCTTCATTTGCAGCATCCAATTCTACTTTCTTTTGAGACACCTGCTCACGAAGGATTCGCACCTGTTCTTCTGTCTCGTATAGCTTATTTAGACCAACAACAAGATGTTTCTGCTGATCTTCCAGTTCTTCTCGCTTATGCTGAACCAAGTTGAGATAGTGGTTGATGAAATCCAGGTAATCGCGAGGGGAACAGTAGCAGCGAGTGTCGCTTCCTTTCTCCTCGTCCAAATGGACCACTGTTTGATGGATAAACAAAATCGCTGCAATCACTGCATCGTGAATCGTTACATGCACTCCTGGATCCACTTCTGCCACACCCCATGACTTGGCAATCAGCCGATTTGCTTGTTCTGAAGGTGTATAGGAATCAATGACATCCAAACTGATGCTGTTAGTGAAATACTGAGATACCTGGAGAAGAGCATCTCGGTCCCATGTGCCAAACCAATCAACAACACAGCGGTTGAATAGAGCTGGTGAAGTCGCGGCACGATCGCGGAAATCACCGTTCGCAGGATTCATAGTGAACACTACATGAAGATTGCGTTGTACTCGCATTGTAAACCACTTAAACAACTCTTCTGATGAGTCCATAATGAGTCCTTCATGCGTAGCCGCTTCACGACAGGCAGACATCAACGAAATCATGTCGTCACCTTCATAGAGCCCAGGAACTTCACCACTTGCTAGCAAGGCATTCATTCGTTCCAAAAAACCTGTGGAAAGAATATTTGACTCATCGAAGATGAAGCATGTCTGCTCTCCATCCACACCGGCCTGTCGCATCACCTGCCGCAAATCATCATCGAAGCTATCCAATGTATAGCGACGACTTACTTTGATCTGGAAGACAGACATTGCATTCATCCAGGCCACAAAACGAGTCAGCACCGTTTTACCAGCTCCACTTTCTCCAACTAGGAGTAGATGGCCCAGTGACTGACGAAGAACACGGTCGATGCGAATCACGTGCTCAAGCACATCATCGAACAGTACCAAGGGGACATTCAGCTCCTCGTCATTGAACACCCGAAGTCGAGACTCCAGATAGCTACGCAATGTCTCCCGATCCACACTCTGATACACCCCATTCAGCCACCGAGTATACAGAAGAGGACGCTGGAGTACAGACGAATGGAGAGACGGGAATGTGGACAAGATCACTTCATCCAGAGTCTGCTGGCACCACTGCTTCTCTTCTGCAGTCACTAAGCGGTCGCAGAAGAGACGAAGAGCCTCATGCGCCGTCAGACGAATCAGTTCCTCTGGAGAGAGATCAGCCATGTCGGCAAATGCATTGTGCAGTGCACGCACCCAGCGAGAAAGCTCTCGAGGAGAATATACATACTGTGGCTGCTGCTCCAGAGAGAAGTGCTGCTTGTTCTGCTCATAGAAACCAACCATCACTTCTGTCAGTGCATGATACTGCGAAACGATGCTCGGCTTGGTTGAAACAAGCGCTTTGTTGAATGTGGAGTAGATCTGGATGAGAGATTGCTGCTCTGGGTAATCCACATACAGCAGAGGAGCGTGAGAAAGGAACCGCGACGATAGAGGCACACGACCTGGATCCGTGGGTGGGTTACAAGCAGCAACGAACTGAATATTCTCGCAGTGTACCCATAGATGGTCTCGAGTACTCCAGAAACCCTGCTGCTCCACTAACTGGCGCAGAAGACTAATCACACGTTGCGTGCCATACTTGTCCTCCTCTGGAAGGTTTACTTCGTCACAGAAGATGATCAGCCACTTCTCTGGAGATGCAGGACGCAGCACCAGCCCAGAGGGCGTTTTCTGATATACGCCATACTGATCAAAGATTTTCATGATCAACGACGGCGATGTGGTGCTACTGAAGTTCACGGACACGACATCGAAGCCTGGCATGTTCTTAAGAGTGTCTGTCAGAGTCATCGTCTTTCCAGATCCAGGAGGACCGCACAGGATGACTGGCTTGCGAGTATTTAAGAATGCGCGCATGAGGTGTTGATTGCGAAGGGTATCCACTGTAGGTATAACCACCGAAGTGTCCAGCACACTCTTGGGATCGATCTCCACATGCGGAACACAATCGCTCCACAGATACCACTGTCCATCAGTGATGCTCACGTAGTGATCAAGAAGAGGTATACCATCCGATGGAAGAGAGAATGAGGCAGTAGCGCGGATTATTTCACAAAACTCGATTCGATCTGCTCCCACCAAAGAACCACCAAATCCCCAAATAATAGCCTCGATCATCCGATTCGACACAAAACTCAGAAGATGATCGCCTGCCATAGGTAGCTCTAGATGCTCCATGTTGTACTCTATTACGTCCATCACGATCTGCTGCAGCAGACTATTGAAAGACAGGACCAACTCCACTGCAGTCACATTCATTATATGATCGTGTGCGAGCGACCACGTCAAGCACTGTTCTAACAGACAGTGCGGCTCGCAATAGGGAGTCAGAATATCTGCAATTGTGTTCTGCAAAGCCAGAATTCCATTCTTATCTATGTCTTGCACGAGAGGATCGGAGCGCAGACAAAGGAGGCAATGCATGAACATACTGCTCATCAATACCACATCCTCGCTGAACCACACAGTTCCACATCGACTCACAGAAGCTGGCGTAGCATACTTGAGATTCTCCACTTCAAAGAGAATGCGCACATTCGGAGGCAAAGAGAGACGGTCACCCGTGGGTAGAGTAAGAAGCTTGTTGTCATCCAACACGGAATTGAGATTCTCTGCCCACTCTGGATCGACATCACCGTCGAACACAATCCATTGCCTTCGACTGCTCTCTCCTCTGACGTCATTGTAAATCTGACGAATAATCTTTGTAAACACACCATCTGTCCATTCATTTGTAGTCTCATCCAGAGAACCGAACAGCTGGTCCTTTGATATGGCCTTTGGATCGATGATATAGATCATTCCCTGCTGCCCATCCACACGCTCCATTGCACGAAGCAAGCAACGGAGCACCGATGACTTTCCACTTCCAGAAGGACCCACAAGCATCACACCGTGACGAAGATCCTGTACCTGGTAAAGTTGAAGAGCCTTTTCGATAAAAGCGTCAGTAGGACACAGCTTTTCCTCCACACACACTTCTCGGAGCATTGCTCGCAACTGCATTGCTTCGATCTGCTTGATTGTCGCTCCAGTGAATACGCCACTCAACAAGCTTTGAAGAATCGGGAGATCCTCTGCCACCAACTTCGGAACAATCGTATCGCACACACTTGACAATAGCACGTCTCGCTCAAACGCCTCTTGCTCTTGTGAACTATCCAGTTCCTGTTGCTCGAGACGGTGACGCTTCAGATTTCCTGCGCTTACCACCACACTCTTCAGAGCACGCAGACCAAAGTCATAGTGAGCTTGTGGCGACAGCTGATCTTGGCACAGAGTAAACAGCAGCACCAACTTCCCAGCCAGTATCTCCGATGTCCGGAAACCTTGAGAAAATAACATCACCTGGGCAATCTTCTCCCAGTCTGGCTGAATCATAGCTATGCTACGGAAAAGCTGCTTCAAGTTGTCGGGCAGATTACTACGACCTGCATAACCAGGATTCATGGTTACAAAAATGCCCACATTTGGATGCAGATTCACAGGCTTATCGAGTAGAATAATCTGGGATTTCTGGTCTCGAAGGCCAGTTTGGATCGTCCAGATTTGCTGAGACACTGCAGACAGAATGCGTTCCTCCAATCTATTGAACTCATCGAAACAGCCCCAGGCTCCCACTTGGCACAATCCACGGAAAATGCGACCCATTGCCTGGAAGTCAAATGACTCATCACAGTTGAACACTAAACAGAACCGACCGAGGAGAGAAGCTAGCATCTTTACAGACTCTGTCTTGCCTGTACCGGCAGGACCGAAAGGATTTCCTCCCAAACCCATCATAAGTGCTTGAGTCAATGTCAAGTAGCAACGATCTGTCAATGGGGTTTGGACCAGTCGCTCACAGACACCCAAGTATTCGTATCCATAGAAGAAGGACGCATCTGCAACGTGAATGGTCAAGCACTTCATCAAATCGGGTTCATTCGCATTGTAGTAAGCACGAAGACGGCCTTGCCAGCGGAAATCAGAACTGTCCTTCACTCCCTCGTCCAAAAGATTCTGCGTCACTCCTTTTTCATAGACAAACTCAGTAATTAGCTGTTCATACTTCTTTCGTTCATCCGTTTGTAAGGAGTGCATCACACGGTCTGCAAGGATCTGGAGCATCGAATCAATCAGCTTCACACATTCTCGTAGCAGCTCGGTGCTCTGGGTGCTGTGCAATGCGGTCTCGATTCGTTCACACCACGTGATCTGTGTTGACAAAATAATAATCTGGGAAGGATATTCTTGGATCCACGTTGAAAAGGTTTCTGCTGTGATTTCTAAATTGGACAATTGTATCAGAGCTGCCTGAAGCAGGTAGGCGAGGGATTCTCGCATCGTCTGCTCAACCTGCGCCAACCATGAGACCACAGTGCAATCCTCAGTCACATCAATAGGATGGTGGAATGGAACAACTTCTCCCTCCTTGCTCACCATCGCTGTGATGTGGCTTGTTCTATTCTCGGTGGTTTCATACTCCAGGAGATTAATCCCAGCGAACATTTTGTTCAGGTGGCGCTGTACCTTCTGGGGATCACGACTATTTCCAAGAATTTCCAAGAGATCTTCGTCACCCACAAAGTAGAATCGAGAGAAGAGCTGGCGCTGCTTTTCCAGGAATTCGCCCAACGACTTCTGGATCTTGGAGAGCTGCTGGGAGAGTCGCTCCAATGTTCGTTGAATATTAGGAGTCATGAACACATCGATCGCACGTGGCTGCGCAGCAACCTTCCGCATCATTGAGATGAATTCAGAATCGATACCCTTGAAACGATTGTAGTCTTGAGGAAGCTGTTGCATGATATCTGCACCACCCATGAAAATTCCTTCCAGGTACACCCAACGGCGCTGGACGTCTATCCAGTTGTCATACAGCACCCTCATACGAGTCACCTTATCTTCCCAACTCTCTGCCTCTTCAGCAAAAACACGATAATAGGGCGACTGCTTCATACTGGTGAGAGCAGATATGTGCTCGTCGAGCTTCTGGAATAACGCCTCCCAGCCACGAATTAACTTACATCGCCCCTGGTAGGACACTAATTCCAATTGATAGCCATTCCAGAATTCTCGAATTTGCTTCAGGAACTCTTCGATCGCAAGTTCGCCTTGAGCTATCGACAACACCTCGTTAATTTTCGATTCGTTCTCTTGAAAAGCAGGTGTCCAGAAATCACAAACACGCAAAAACTCATAAGAAGTAGACACATTCAGCAATGAGAGGATCTGGGACCAATGACGTTCCTTCAAGGCAGAATTCTTCAATTCCTGAAGAAGACGGAACTCCTTTTTGTATTGTCGTAGCGTGGTTTGAAGATATGTAAAGCAGGCATATTGTCTTGATCGAGAAGGAACCAAGTCCAGATCCTTCTCGATCTGATTCAACTGCTGGTTGAATGTTTTGGGAATGAAAACACTCCACATGGTCTCACCCACAGCATTCAAGCGATTCCAGTACTCGAGAACTGCCTTCCAAGCTTCCTGCAAGCCATGAAGTTCCGTTAGGAGAAGGTCAATTGGATTCTCGCGATGAATATCCAGGGAGAGAGCATCTCTACCTTTATTCACCTTCGTCCATTGATCATTCAGTGTATCGAATTTCAATTTATACTCGTCTAAAGTGTCTAAAGCTGTCTGAATCGGAATTGAACCGTCAAGAGGGCGATCCTTCTCCCACTGTATCGATATCTCGTCAATCGCTTTCTTCACCTTGTTGTCCTCCATGATGATATTCTTCTTGAGCTGCTCCTGACTTGCCTTGATCGACTCTTGTCTTCTAGCAACAATCTGCTCTAAAGAAGACCAGTCATTCTCGATCTGCTGAGAGTAGATCCAGTCTGTAGGATAGTTGAAGCCTTGATTATCTAGCAACACTTGGCAATTCAATAGCGTGTTCTTTTGAGACTTCCAAGAAGGAAGGTTATGAACGATGTCCCGAACTAAGAGAATCAAGTTAATTGTTTCATTTGTTGAAGCATCAACATTGAGATGTTCTAGATCCGACCGAGACTTCATCAGCAGTTGTCCGAACTGCTTTGACTGTTCGAAGACCAAATCGCTGAATGAAGTTAGAAGATCCTTTTGAAGTGCATCATAGCGAATACTCATACTCGACTGCACCTGCTCCAAGTTCACATGTACACAACCAATCACCTTTTCTATACTCTCCGACTCTAAATCTGTTTTTGCCTTTGCCAGTCCAAGAAGAAGCTTCTGCCACATATCGACGTTGTTGCCGAGTGTCTCTGTGATCTCCTTCGGGTTCAACTTCCATACCGCTTGATTGCGTAACCATGTGTTTGTGAACGTCAGTACATTCGCTGTTAACTGCTCAATTAGCTGCAAACCTTCACGGATCGAATCTTGACTGATGCTCATTACGACTAGAGAGAATGAGTCGTCTCTTCGACTATCGCTCGCAGGAGAATAAATGTCCATCAACGGTTTCAGTCGAGGAAGACTGGTCACCGTACTCACCAGTGTCTATGGATCACTTGACTCTCATATCCTTACGAGCAATGAATCAAGCCATTGTTTCTTTGTATCTGCAACTGGAGGTGTTACAGTAAGGTTGTGACTCACCACACGGATCAGATGGACGCAGTTCAGCTGTAGTACTGCATCATATACTGATGGCTCAGAGACGGTTTCCCGTTCCTCACTGATAGCCTCCTCTTCTTGTAGCATGTTTGCAGTCTCTTCGCGAAGACGACGGCGGAAAGCAGTGAGCCATGTCAGTAGAGCGTTGTTAGCTCTTGTTACCAACAGAGTGGCAATCTCATCGTTTAGACGCTGGATGAAGGCTTCCATATTGAAACAGCGAAGATTGTTCAGATCATCAATTACCGACTGGATGCGAGAGAGCAGCTGCACCAACAGATCACGTCGGTAGTCACATCGCGTCAGTTCTAGCTTTAACTGCTTTAGAGATTCCGTATGAATCGTGATCTGAGCGACTCGGTCTTGAAGAGTGAAGACAGCCTTCGTGAAAGAAGGCGTGAATCTATGCGTCGTATGCTCCTTTCTCACCTACTCTTTCAGACTAATACTTTGCCAAGTCATTTTTTCGGTCACAGCATGAGCAATGAGTTCCCGCACAGCTTGGTGGTATTCAGCAGCTAATTCAAGGACCTGAGGATCTGTCTGACGAATAGTTTGCGTATAAGAAAACAGTGCTCCCCGCAATGCAGTCGCTTTCGCATAGCAAAGTCGTGAAGTTTCCCCAGCTATACGAATCGTTACAGGAGGTCGGATGTTCAGCCAATTCAATGTTCGAAGCTCTTTGAAGAGTATGAAATACTCCTCATCATAATTCAACTATTTGTAACAGGAATCAATGATCCATGCATTAATCACATAGCCTTGAATAGGATTGTGTGTGATCGTAAAAATACTGGCATTCAGAGGTTGAGTAGCAATGCGGGTCTTCATCGACTCAATCCAGCGGCTTACTTGGCCAGAGGTGTCAATTCGACTCTTCAATACATCACTCACTTGCTACTGATGACCCTTCTCCAAAAACCCTACTTTTAGCTTTTGTCCTTCTTGGTGTTTCTCCCAGTCCTTTCCTAGTAGCACCTCAGCACGCTTTAAATAAGAATTCAATTTTGCCTCAATCTGTCTTTCCCAAATGACACTTGCTGCCAGAGGAGGGAGATCGTGCAGCTTTGCGATTCGATACGCCTCCGAATCTGGGTAGGAAACACCAGACAGCGACTCGTTTAGCTGATCCACATCTTTGCGAATATGCTCCAGAAGACCTGTTTGATACTGCTGAATCGACGCCTGAATGCGACGACGGAAGAACAATCGGTTATACTTACTAAAGACCTGGAACATTTGCTCTGTAGAACGAGCACCGTTCAGCTTGGCGCAAATCATCTCCGAAAGACTCTGGTCCACAGCATCCAAGTGATGGTTGTAGTTCTTCATCAGCTCATTCCACTCATTCACTGCAGCTTCGGAGAAGTCACTGACATCCACTGAGCGCAGGGCGCTATATGCCTCAGTCACCTGACCGATGAGAGAAGACTCTTTTTCCTGAGGAACGATTACTTGCTGCAGGGTGACAACGAATCGATTGTGAAGGTCGCGGAATGCTTGAACAGTCTTCAGCCGTTGTTGCAGAGGTCCAAAGGAAGAAGTAAATTTCACGAGCGTGGGATCACTTCGTTGCACGCACAGACCCTTCAAGAACTGCCAGAATGAAATGATTTCATCGTCCCATGTTTTAAAAACAGAGAAACAGTCTTTCACGATTGTGGAAAACTCATCGTACTCAACGTCCATCATACGAATCGAGTGGAGAATCGAAATGCACTGACTAGACACGTCCCGATTGATTAGATTCACAAAGTCGACCATGCGAGTAATCGGATAGCTTCGATTGTTCTTGATCTTTTTCAGCTGGACGAACAGTTGTTGGATCACCGATGAAAAAGCGGGGAAATCATGATTTGCAAGTAGTGAGTTGATCGGTACTCCATTCATCAACTCAGCATTCTCGGTCACTTCTTCCAGACGCGTTCGAAGTCCTGTAGTGACCTCAAATGTTCCTGCCGAAACAATCATGTTGTTGCTCTTCAGAACGGAAAAAAGAATCTGCACTTCAAATGAGTCGAAGAGCTTTGCTGTATTTTCTAAAGAACTCTTCAGCACAGACCAGTAATTGATCTCCTGGAGCGATGTGCCTTGTTTGATGTCACGTGTGTGGCTTGTTAACTTTTGAATCTCGCGAAGCCACTGTCCTTTCAAGGATAAGAGCTGGTTCAATAGGTCGGAATTGGGCTTCTCGCCCCATCCTAGTTCCACACTTGACAGCAGACGACCAGCAGCACGGCACTTATCAGCAGCTTCCACCAGAACAGGTGGAAAATTCAAGTGAACTTCTGGAATGTCCAAATTCTGCTCGTAGTGCACCAAAGCCATATCCAAATCAGCTACTCGCTTGAGAATCGAGGTTTCTAGAGACAAGAGTGACGATATCTCGTACCTCCACCATCCTTTTTGAATGTCCCAATTAACGGATTCAGAGTAGAGTGCAAATAGGAACGCATGATCGTTACGGAATTCACCGCCTGATTCTCAAAAACTTCTTGGTCGGCTCCTTCCGGACTTGTAGACACAAACTCAGTAATATCCTGTTCGGTTAAGTTGACGACAGAAATCTGTGAACCAAGACGAACATCCACTACAAGAGGGCCATTTACTTTATTAAAATAGACAGTGCACTGGATAATTGGCAGTGAAAGCTGTGACACATCCATGATTTCTAGAGAGCCATT
The DNA here is from genome assembly GCA_000963415.1 of Blastocystis sp. subtype 6. Classification (NCBI taxonomy): domain Eukaryota; class Bigyra; order Opalinata; family Blastocystidae; genus Blastocystis; species Blastocystis sp. subtype 6. The sequence continues at coordinate 29,730 of JZRM01000021.1, read as the reverse complement.
TCCGTCCTCCTCTACATTCATCAATTCATTTGGCAGACATACTCTCCTTCCTATTCCGGAGACAAATGGCAATAGCTTTCATCTCTCCTACAGCAAATGCTAGGAGAACATCGAGAGTGCTTCTTTCGTTTATGAACGATCGAATTACATCAATATCCAGCAATTCAAAAGAAGCTAGACATGATCCTAACCCTCACTTCACCAGAAATGCTCCTACGTTCAAAATAATTTATTAAGATTTTTATATTTTGATTCCAATCCATATCCTTTTCCGAAACAGCACGTCTCGTAAAACTGTGAAGAGAAGAAACTGGGAATTTCTGGAATTACACATTTTTTTAATTCATAATGAGCTACAGAGGGAACGATCATTACCGTAGTGGAGGTGGTCGTGACCACAACGATTTGAGAAGACGTTCTGACGACGATCGACGATATCCTGTGATTCCAGGTTATTCGTAGCTGAATTGTGTTTCTATCGATCATTAGGAAAGAGGAATTCATCAAAGAACATAACAATAAACGTGTACACGAAGCGGCTGGAGAGAATCAGAAGGGAGGAGAGATTGGGCCTTCTGAGGAGCGAACTCGTGAGATCCTACTATGCAAGGATGAATCTTAGGATCAGAGCGTTCTGGGTTTCCACAGCAAAATCCTGCTACAAATATTCTATGTATCAAAAACCTTGCGATGGAAGTCACAGAAGCAATGGTTCATCAACCAGATTCCCATGAACAATAGATTTGGGAGCAATTGTTGTCTGATCGCTGCAAAAGCGTTCGAATAATCACTGACAAAGATACAGGACGTCCCCGTGGTTTTGCATTTATCAGTTTTCCTTCCATTGTGGATGCTACCAATGTTCTATCTAAATATCGTTCATTTCTACCTGCATTCCATTAGTTCTAGCATCGAGTTCAGGTCTTGGTACGGGAAACCCCCTGGTGTTGTGTAACCAGGCGTGTATTCTGGAGTATGCGGTGGGTTCCAATGACTCGCGTTTTGACCGGAAAATCGACTGGATTTGTGATCATGTAGTGTGTGTGTGGTCTCAGTTATTTAGTGCAATACTCTGAATTCGGGGCGTCGTTACAAGTGCATCAATTGCCGCACTTCTCGTAACGAAAACTGTTTGAATCCGGAACGTCTCCAATTCGAGTTTTCGCAGACACCAGGAGTGGCTGTGTTGGTGCGAGGGCTGAGTCTCTCCGCAAATGAAGCAGATGTGGGGGCGATTCGCATGTCTGATGGGTAGTTACGGGCAGCATTTACCATGTATGCTCCAGTTCGGCAGTGTTATCTGTTCCGTGACTCCTACAGCAAGTTGTCGAGAGGGTATGGCGTGGTGGAGTTCGAAACGGTAGAGGGGGCGATGCACACAGTCGGATACAAGGGTTATGTGACAGTTCGTGGAGTCCAAGTTGTGGTTGGGTATGCGAATCCTCAGTGTGTGAGGTAAGTGTTAATAAGAGAAACGAAAAATAGGGAAGCGCATAATTCAGAACCACCTCCATCAATGCCAATGTATAATCCATATGTTCAGCCAGTACCGATGATGATGTACATGCCACAGTATCCTATGGTCTCTCCGTATGCCATGCAATCAATGCAAATGATGCAATCAATGCAGATGATGCAACAGCCGATGCAAATGGTGCAGCAGCCGATGCAAATGATGCAGCAGCCGATGCAAATGGTTCAGCAACCTTTACAGCCATCACAACCTCTACAATCATCGCAACCTTCGCAACCTTCACAACCTTCGCAACCTTCACAACCTTCGCAACCTTCGCAACCTTCGCAACCTTCACAGCAACCTTTACAGCCATCACAACCATCGCAACCATCGCAACCTCCACAACCTCCACAACCTCCACAACCTCCACAACCTCCACAGCCATCGCAACCTCCACAACCTCCTTCACAACCTCCACAACCACCTCAACCTCCACAACCTCCTTCACAACCTCCACAACCAGTTAAACGAGAAAAGGGATGTAGTTTGATGTCAACACAGAAGAAACTCGCAGACGGTCGTCCATTTCCCTCAGATTACACAACCGATAGTCTAAACTTCAAATTTGATCCTCAATCCGGATATTATTACGAAGAGTCATCTCAATTCTACTACTGTTCGTCAGCAAACCTCGTTCATTTGCCTTCTTTCCTTTACCTATAGTACCTTGATTCCGCTACTCTTCTTTACTACACCATGAAAGATCATTCTCTCGTCCCTTTTTCTCCTCCGCCTCCTCTCCTAACTGTGGCTCCTCCTCCTCCTCAGCCACCTCCTCCTCAGCAGTCATCTATCATTTCTGCCCCTTCTACTTTCCAATTCACTCCTCAGCCAAGTGCTCCAGCAGCGCCAATCACTCTAGACATCAAGTTCAAGAGTGATCTGCACGAGATCGTGAAGCCATCTCCTCCTGAAGCAAATCCACACGAGAGAGTATCGAAAGAAGTGAGCAATCTCTTCCCCGGACAGCCTGTGATGACAAAAGTGAAGCCAGAGCCAAGGACACATAAACGAAAGAATTCATTAAAGGATAGCGGGAGTGTAGCGAAGAAAGAAACAAGAGAACCTCCACGCCTGATTGAGGTTGGAAAACGAGAGTTGATTAACAGTAGATGGAACGAATTTCAGGAACGAGTCGACATCACTGTCCAGCTTGTTTCGTTTGTCATTGAGTAAAGGTTGATGAGTAGATCTGTCGACGACGTTTCAAGAACGAAGATCAATTCAAGCAGCATGTGGAGAAGAGTCGTTATCATCAGGTATGATTTGGGATGCCATATCCACTAGTTCTCTCTCAGACAATGGAAGAAGGTCCATCCGACCTATCGAGATCGCGCAGAAGAACGAAGGAAAACAGTTGGTTCAGACGCATTTTCAACAGCGCATAGACCAGCTGCTCATACCCAGGTAGTGATACCAGAGTCAACCGCTCCTCCTCCACGTATGCCAGTAAGTGTCATACCTCGCTATGAGGATCCGGATAGTCCTGTGATTCCTGGGTATTCAAGAATTCAAGAAAAGAAACCAGAAGCTCCATCTATTGGTCAGATGTTGTTAGCTAAAGATGGTTGGTTACAGAAGCATAAAGATGAAAATATATCACTAGTTGGTCAGGCAAGTTCGAATCGAGGAGGATTGGGTTACTCAAGTGCGGCAAAGAGTATGATAATTGAAGGAGATAATTTTTTAAAGAAATGGAACTGTTTCCTATCAAACATATACGCAGCACATTTAGTATCACTCAACGATACTGTAAACTTTAAGTCTGTTTTTTCAAACAGTGATGAGAATGAGTATTGCACTCCACCCCAATTCCTGCAAGTGGTTCATAGATATGGAATATATCTACAATTTTGACGATCTTCCTGAAATAGGCATAGTTCATGAGAATAGAGAGAATCGAGCACGATTCTTCTTTTATAGACAAACTACCCGATTTGGATACGGACGCTTCATTATCAGAACAAGTTTCACTCGGTGTTGTCTCGTAAGAAAATACTCTGTTATGCTGACTACAAGAAGCAATTGCTTGAAGGAAAATGTTTAATTGGGACTTCAGAGGAGATAATGATTGCTACACCTCATGAAATCCATTCATAAAAACGATAGAAATCGCTTCATAAACAACTTGTAACACTCGCGTCTCTTCAAACAGAGCTATATGTAAAATATGAGGTGAGGGCAAACCAGTCAATACTGCTCGATCGTTTGAATATACGATCGAAATTAGTATGTCCACAATATTGATGTGGATATTCGTAACCGATGGATAAACTTCCATCAGCCACAACAAACAGTCGATGAATTTCTGCAATTTAGGAATTCCACAAAAAAGACGTTTTTAATCAAATACAAGTAAAGCTTAGAATTGCTTCGGTTGTATACATAATGATAAAAAAACTCACAGAATCCTAGCACAACTTTCGGTGCTATTTCAATCACAGCACAATTCAGACCATTATTTGGATTTCTGAATCTTTCACGAATCTCCAAATGCAACTTCAATTCATTTCCACAAAGACAAATACCTTTGCAATCGACTGGATCTTGCTTATCAGTTGACTCAAATGAGACTTGCAAAGTCTAGAGAGACGATGCAATGCATCTTGATTTTGGATGGCTCCAAGTTGAGCTGCTTCTTCCATCGAAAGAGGAAGAGAATTAAAACTAGCGTTATACCCTCCTCTACCCGCAGAAGCTTCAGTTTACCAAAACAATATATCTTTACAACCATATGAATATTTCCAAAAAAAGCGACTAATTACGACAAAGCAATTATTTGTTATTTCCATACTACTATTAACAAATAACTGAGTGTATGAAAGACCTTGATGATAGCATACAAAAGTTAATACCATCGATCACGCTTGCAGAACATAACGACGAATACTCGTTATAGACGTGCTGTAAGTGCGTCTCGAGAATAGAAAACAAATGTTGAACGTTCGACTCAAACATAAGATTCTCGAGAAGATGCAGAGAAGAACGGGTAGTCTCTTGTTTGCTAAAAATAGGGAGAAATTATGGAATTTACTTGAAAACAGTGGCTCTTTGGATAATGGAGAGAAGAAGCTCTTTTGCATTAAAAGAGGTTTCCTCTTTTTCTAAAAGTTTGTAGATTTTCGAAACAAAAATAGAAGAATCTCCCCACCAACATACAGTTTCTATTGGTCAGAAAAATAAGACTTGCAAACCATACGCAGGAATGTCGAGGAGATAACGTAGAGAGTTTAGATAGCTAGATAGGGATATTCGTTGCAACAGTAAGTCAAGGACGATATCTACGCGCATCTGGAGATATGTGTACAGCACATCAGGGACAGAGGATACAAACCTCTCGACCATCTGACAAAAGCAGTTAGCCTTTCTAATTTAAAGAGAAAAGTCTTTTGCTCACCTTGGATTGATTACACCTTCCGGAATCTTAAAAAAAGAATCCATTAAAAAATCATTCGAACAGATATCATCGATAAAGCGATCAGGGAGGCAAGTAAAAACATCAGCACAAATCTGGGGAAAGAACAATTTCACTCCGCAATGTTCTACAACATTTAATTGCACGATCCTGATTCATCATTTCATTCAAAATTTACTCAAAGAGAGCGTTAATCGTGTAGATATCATCAAATATATCGATCACAATTTGATTCTCAGATTGAATCTCATCCACGATGTCAATCTTGCAAAACACATCCAAGAGTACAGTTTCACAAGCTAAGGTTCCTTTTGCGTATTGTCTACTATTAATCACTTCCAAATGTGTTACTCTTCATCATCCTGCATTCTCAGGAACTCTACAATCTATTGGTAAAGTATAAGTCAAGAAAGAAAAAAATAACTCCCATTCGACTCAAATAATTTGTGTAGCAATTTGTTTATCCCAATCGATTTATTCATAAGCATGAAGTACACAAACTGGAGTGAGTTTAAAGTACATGCTATGGAACTTTTCATGCATAATCCTGAAATTGTAACGCAATGCACTTTGGAATGATTTATAGTTTCGCTATAATCTACAGTATGCAGAACATAAGAAGGGAATGAGCATCAGCTGCACAGACAATGATATTGTTGAATTGCTCATTTTTCTATCAACTATAGCACATGGAATACTTCACGAAGGAATATAGTGACCTTCAGAAAGTGGAGCAGTTAGTTCAATGGTTTATATCAAAGATGGCGTCAGAACTGCCTCTCGAAGAATGTAAAATCATGTCTTCTATTTCATCTCTAGTGCAGAAGTCAATTCAGATGGAGATTGAGCAAGAAAAGAAACAGTATATCTGTTTGTTACAAACAATCAACAGAACTAAATATTACTTATTCTACTTCCATCTTTTTATCGTCCTCTTTTTCTTCCTCCTCCATCTTTCCTTCACTCTTTGCTGGATCGTCCTCCTTTGGAGACTTGGGCGTTTCGTCTTCTTTGGGTGACTTCGGTGTCTCTCCTTCTTTGGGAGACTTAGGAGTTTCTCCTTCTTTAGGAGACTTTGGTGTCTCCACCTTCTTTGGGGCAGGCTTTGGCTTGCTCATCACCTTATCGAACAATGCATTCACATTTCGCAAGCGATCATTGATGTCATCCAATTTCAGTACAGGATCGTCCGTCATATTCTTCTTGCTCTGCTCCACCAACATCTTCTCCAGCCAGGTTCGACTCTCTTCTACAAGATCGTGCACTGGCTTCTTATCCTCTGCAGTGATATGGTCATACTTCTCGTTCGGAGTATCCAGTAATCGGACGACAGTCTCGAGTCGTTCAGACAACTTCGACACTGCTTCAGGACGTCCCTGTGCTTCTGTGTATCGCATCACCACAGGGTTTCCAACCTCCTGCAGTTTGCTTAGCCGCTCTTCAAATGCCTCCTGCTTTGCAGAGTAGCCCTCGTCATCGTATAACCAGTTCTCTGCAGTCTCCAACTCCTGAAGGAACGATTCTCGATCGTTTTCCAGAATGTAGGCCTTATAGCTGCTAGTCACCTTATCTCGCATATTGTAGATGTAGCTCTCCAGCTCATTCTTTGCGTGATTGCGAGCACGAATATCCGCATCCTGCTTCAACATCTTCTTCTCAGCATCCTCAGCAGCCTTCAATTCGTTAGGCAGCAGTCCACTGAATTGACTCACCACTGAAAGAGGATCATACTCGTACTTCGGCTTCGGAGGCTCTTTCTTCTCTTCTGGCTTTGGCGAAGCAGGCTTTTCCTCAGGTTTGGGCGAAGTGGGTTTTTCCTCCTTTTCTTCTCCCTCCACATCCATCTTGGCTTCAGTCTTTGTCTCTGATTTCGCTTCAGGTTTATCTTCAGGCTTTGTCTCCTGCTTTGCTTCCTGCTTTGCCTCAGGCTTTGCCTCAGGCTTGACTTCAGGCTCAGGTGGCAGCTGTATCTTCGCCTGCGCATTGTAGAGATAGCAGAGTCCGTGAGCATCATAGCAGAACGTGCAGACGATAGCCGGAGCGGTCTGTTGCTCCTCCACCTTCTTCGTCATGTTGATAGTAGTAGACGCAATCAGAGGATGAGTGCCTGGCATCAACAGCTTCAGCGCTTCCTCCGTATACTCGATACGCAAATTAATAGGGTTCTTCGTGTGGAAACTCACACGACGATAAGCAGGGAACTCGTCACCCTTCTTATATAAATCCATCTTGCTCTCCTTGCCATCCACGTTCGATATGAGGTAGATAGGATAGGGAATGCGATCCACGATCTCGTAGGGCTTCACACGCATCCGAGGTGACAGAATGGCGCACTGCAGAGCACAGCCACGAGCCACTGTTTCGTCCATGTTCAGAGTGGTCGAGAGTCCCATGTTGGGTGCATTGACATCATACCCCAGCGCAGTGGCCAATGCCTGCTTCATCTGAGGTACTCGCATGCCTCCTCCGATGATCTCGCACACACTCAAATCCTTCACCGTCAGCCCGGCCTCCTTCACAGCTTGCAACGCCACACTCTGCAGACGTTCCGGGAGCTGTTTCTCGCTGCAAAGACTCTGGAAGTCCTTCAGGGTCAGTTCGGTCTGGTAGTCGCGATCCTCGAACAGACACTCGATGTAGATGGGTGCCTTCGTCACTCCTGCAGGCGACAGTGTCTTCTTCGTCTTCTCCGCGGCGACCAGGAGCTTCGCCATCGCCCGCACGTTGGTGCGCGGGTCTGATTTGTACTTGGCGATGAAGCCCTTGGCGATGAAGTCGGCGATCACCTCGTCGCACGTTCGCGATCCGAGATGACGATCGTACGCACACGACATGATCTTCACCTTGCTGCTGGTGAAGGCGGCCACGGTGGCGTGCGTGGCGGTGTACCCCATGTCCACGAACAGCACGTAGACCGGCTTGTCGGAGAACTCGCCCTTCAGATTCCGGAATATGCCGTAATCCAGAGCCGTCGCCACGTTCTCGTTCAGCAGACGCAGACAACGCACGCCGGCGATCTGGGAGGCGTGGTACATCGCGCGACGCTGAGCGTCGTTCCAGAAGGGAGGAACGGAAATCACAACATCAGAGTTGCCAGTGTGCTTCGACGCCTTCTTAGCCAGATCGCAGCAGTGGTTAAGAAGGATGGCAGTGATGTGCTCAGGAGTCAAAACACGGTTCTCTCCGTTGTAGAAAACAGAAATGCCGATATGGTCATTCTCCATAGGAACCAGCTTGAAAGGAAGCTTCTTCATCTCTTCCTGGACCTCGGGGTCACTGAAATTCTTTCCGAGAAGACTCTTCATCATGTAAGGAGTGTTTTTCGCATTTGAACGCATCTATGCATTAACTGACACAAGAGATGCCTACATAGGTCTCACCATGTTCTCCAATGAACCGCTCCTCATTCTGGAAAGAGACAACAGATCTACAAATTATTGTACAGATGCAATCCCTACGGAGTTCGCCTCTTTGAATTATCATTGAGAACAATATCGATGCCTCCACGTCCAATTCCAGCTCCCATTCCTCCGGCTTGGCCAATAACACAGGCGTCGCTGCCAAAATCAATTCCCAGTACAGACATAATTCACCAAATATTGGTAAGCAAAAGTTATAATAATATGGAGAAATATTTTTCAAAAAGAAGGTTCTCGAAACAATATCTTGACAAATATTCAGCAACTTGCATACATTGACATCCAAGGTGAGAGCAAGATAAAGGAAAGAGTTGGTTCAAAAAACAAGCATACAAACAAAAACTTGAACAAAAACTCAGTTTGAAAGCGAAATGAGGAACTCTAGAAGATACTCCACTGTATCACCATCCATTTTGGTTAGGTCCACATCACAAGATTTGTCGTCATTCTACTCTTTATCAGGCGGATACATACTGCACAGATGACAAGCACTCTGGAGCAATCACCGCGAGGACATTTAAGGTCGCACCTACCACTCTCGTGTCTGCACATTGCAAAGCGTATGTAAATTGTTGTATGAGCTGCTCTGTCTTTCTACAGATGACAGAACCAGACCTTTCTCACTTGGGTACATATTTGAATGCATAGTCTACAAGTCACTCCCATTCGTTGTACCAACCGTATAGTTTCTCCTCCTTCACTACTTTCTCAAACTCTTCCATGAAGCGCTTCCCTGTCTCATACAATTCAGATGTTTCCTGCAATCAGAGAGGTAACAATAAAATACAAGATTGAACAGCATACAGTTGTGATAGATAAGACGCATATCGAAAATATACTCAGACGGGTTGCAGTACGTTCCCTTATTCAGTTTGTTCTATACTCGCAACAGCGGAGAGCACTTACACTAATTGTTGTCAGATCCATCGGCTGCTTGACAACTTTGGGATAATCCAGCAGACCGAGCTCTTTCCACTTGACAGGTGTTCGAAATGCCTCTAGTTGTAAACATCTGCCGATGGAGACTACCATATTCTGGTTTATCTAAAAATCGTCTGTGTATGACTTTGCATCGTTCAAATTTCCCTTCCATCGACTCAAACGGATTTCTGAATAGTAACCAGTTATGGGAATTCCCGAAACCAGGGCTATTCCAGTGTACCATTCGACCATAATACATCGCATTTCTTAGAGTTAATTCCGCAGAATGCCACCTAGAAAGAAGGAGCTGAGCAAGAGCGAGATGAAGAGGGCTGAGAAGTTTGTTGAGGATAAGACTTTTGGACTCAAGAACAAGAATAAAAGTGTGTTTTCATGACGGACAGGTTACTTTTATAGGTAAGAAGGTGCAGGAATATGTCCAGCAAGTAAAGAAAGTGTACACGGGAAAAGTAGGGTGTTATTATATTTGATAATCCTAGGACGCCAAGACAGAAGAGCTGAAGAGGAGAGAAGTATTTCCGAGAGGATGGAGTGATCTCTAGGCCAAGAAAATGCGTGACGCTAAAAAGGAGCAAGAGAAGGAGCTCAGCGATTTATTTAAAGCTGTGATCACGGCTCCCAAGCTAGCTTTTGGTGAGGACCCTAAGTCCGTGATTTGTCCTTTCTTCAAGGCGGGACGTTGCGACAAGGGCGATCGTTGCAAATACAGCCACGACCTTTCTCTGAACACTCGTAAGTCTGCGAAGAAGGACATCCATACGGATTCGCGAGACGAGAAAAAGCAGGAGACGAACGCCGACTGGGACCGTGACAAGCTGGAAGAGGTGCTTCGTCAGAAGGAGGGCAAGCGACCGCAGACGACGACGAAGATCGTGTGCAAGTACTTCCTGGACGCGATCGAGAAGGAGTGCTACGGCTGGTTCTGGCAGTGTCCCAACGGTCCCGAGTGAGTGTCGGCAGGAGTGCTGATGGGTAGCTGCAAGTATCGCCACGCGTTGCCCGAGGGTTATGTGTACAAGAGCCGCGCGGAGCGAGAGGCGGAAGCGGCGCTGCGAGAGAAGGACCGTGCGCTGGACAAGAACATGATGCGGCTGGAGAACATCGAGCAGCTCGTAGCGGTCGCTGGTCCGAGTCACCCATAGCGAAAGCAGCTGCCGCACTCCAATCTGACCCCCGTCACGCCCGAGACGTTCGCGGCGTGGAAGCAGAAGCGACTGGAGAAGAAGAAGGTGGGTGTGCATGGGGTGATTGACGGTAGAAGGAGGCGGAGGAGGCGGAGAAGGCCCAGGAGAAGAAGAAGGTGAGCTCCAAGGAGGCCAGACTTCTCAGCGGACGCGCGCTGTTCGTGTACAATCCATCTCTCTTCGTCGATGACGAGGCTGCGGTGGACAATGCGGAATACGAGGTCGTGGATCCGGAAGAGGAGGAACGCAACATCAAGGAGGAGAGGGGAGAGGAGATGAACATCGCGGAGGCTGCGGAGAAGGCTGCGGAAGAGGCTGCTGCAAAGGGACTGAATGAGGATGACGAAGAAGTGAAGATCCAACTAACCATGTTTGCTGATGAAGACTTGGACGATCTTCCGTCAGACGACGATGAAGCAGAGGCTACCAAAGAAGAGGCAAACGAGACTCAGCCCTCGGGTCCACAGGAGGCTGCTCCGTCGTAGAGCTGCTCTTACGAAGATCTTCTGTTTTGTTTGTTGAAGCAATATGTGTATATACTTTTTGGACATCCTTGGAGATTAGTTTTTCGTTGTAAGTAGTTGGTGTGTGAGTCTGATAGTTTCTACGATGATTAGCTATGGGTACAGAAGTGAGCGCCTCTGTGGCTGCTCCTAATGACTAGTATACTTGATCTCTGAGTGGAATCGGTATTATTTGTGAAATTCTGTTTACTGAATGCATGCTTATGATATGTTAGTCGTAGAGTATATGCTTTACTTCTCATTGCTTTGAAATTCCAAATAAGAGAGATGGATAATACGTATGTGGACATTCAGATGAGTATGCACCGAATGCAAGAGCTCGATCAGCAAGTTCGTTGTGTAGTTTCTGGCTCATGTCTAGTTACAGTTATTAAAAGATCAGAAAGAAAAGAACACAGTCGCGATTCGAAGTTTGCGAACACAAAATGTGTCCAGCGCCTATCTGTGTGGAGGTGCGTTTTTTCAAAGAGTAGGGAAAGAAACTGCACTCAAGGAGATTGAGGAACGTATCCTATAGACATCTCTCTAATTGGTAGACAACAAACGAATTGAGCAGAGTATCGCAGAGAATCGCTCAGAATATGAGCTTCAAATCAACAAGCTGCACCGGATGGGTATTTACGGAATATCATATGTTTTCAACAAAAACATTACATGATAGAGCATAAAGAATGCTTTCCTGCTAAATGACTATCAAGAAGACAAAAGTATTGCTTCACATGCCTCATATTTTCCTCCATCTTGCCATAGGGAAAGTGAAAACCAAACAGATTTTCTTGAATCGACTGCGTGTATTTCTTTGGGAAATCGAGCACAACCTTCTTCTCGGCGCCATTCGTCCAGATGTCGTAATAGATTTGGCTGTACTCCCTCCACCTCTGGAAGCGCATGTCATTGTTGATCTGGAAGAAGTGATCGCGCATCTTGTCGTTCGACAGAATCTACGTTCGCACGAGAACCCAAGCCTCACCATCGCGTCATTTCGCGACGCCAGCGCGGCGTACATCCAGTACCAGTCGTCATTGTTGCCCTTCACCACCTTGTACACGAGTTTCTGGCGCAGCCACCGCTACAAATCACCTCTGCTCAACAGCGAACCTCCGGCAGATCGGTCGACTGCTGATCGAAGTGGTGTTCGTGGAGGACGATCAGCACCTTGTAGCCCTGTTTCTGCAGCTCGGAGGTCAGCAGCTCGATCTGTCCGTAGTTGAACGTCCCTCCCTCGAAGTTCTGCTTGTAATGAGCGATGTTCGCGCCGTCCACGAAGACGTCGTACGGTCCGTTTTCCCGCAGGAACTGCTTGAACTGCTCGAAGTTCTCCCTTCGCTGCGCGTCGCCCGCTTGCGATCCTGCATGGAAATCGACCCCCACCCCTACGCTTCGCGATGATGGACTCGATTTCCCCGGCCAACGCCAGCTTCTCCGAGACGGGGAGAGCGATTCGCTGCAGCTGCTGACCGCAGAGAGAGCACTCGCCCGAAGCGATGATCTCGCACGGCTGCATCCGCCAGTGCGGATAGCTACAGAAAAGAGGAAGCGAAGACGTACAGCTGAGTAAACTCGTTCAGTGCACTCAGAGTCTCTTCTTGATGCACCAACGGCAACACTGAACACATGGCGTGCACACAGCGGATAAACAGAGTCTCCTCACGCGCAGCGAGACAAGCCTTCAGCTTGTAGTAAAACACTTCCTCCTCCTGTGGGATCCCATGATCTTGCATATGAGACTGTAACGCCTCAATCCCATTCACATCTCCTCGTTTGGCCATCGACTGCAAGAGAGGAACGTAATTACGGTATCTAGTTATCGGAGAGACAATGAGCATACTTCAGTTTTAATCCACGTTTTAAAATGAGATCAATGACTTGCATTGCTTCCGCTTCCTTGTTAATACCTGCATAGAAACGGATGAGTGCTATGATCAAATACAGTATCAAAAGTAACAAGTGTAGCCATTTTCAGGAATAGCGATATCATGCTGATTCATGAATTTAAGCCATCCCAACAAATAGACTTCATCCTCCTTATTTTTCAGAGCACAAAACATCATCGAAAAGAGCTCCGGTTTTACAACATCCACAGTTGCCACATACTCCTCATAGAGAGAGTTCATCAGCTCCACATTCTTTTCTTTCATGGCCTTCACAATCAAGCTATACAAACGTTTCGCAGGCGCTTCCTTCGAAATCTACATCGTAAAACTATGGAAACTGTATAGAGTACCCTCTGCTTCTTAGTCAGAGGCATCGCCTCTTGCTGGCATGAAGTGGCTTCAGAATGGTTTCTCTTTTCTCTGCATCCGTTATCAGACATGGCACAACCCAAAGATGATTTGGTAGTTAACTCACAAATTTTGTGTTGATCATGACAGAATCGGTTGTACCTCTTGGTTTCTATTTGTCTATCGATGGTTAAAGTGTAGAGCTTCTAGACAAGTGTATTGGCTCGAAGATCACGATTATCATGAAAAGAGAGATCGAGTTCCACGGAACGCTTCTTGGATTTGATAACTATCTCACAATGATTCTAGAAGATGTTACACTGAGGTAAGCAGATGATTCGGCTTGTTCTGATCGTATAGCATAATCACGGACAATGGAATAGTTCCAAGGAAACTGAAGCGTGCTTTGGTGAATGGAAGGTCGATATGCATGGTACAGGCTAGGTGATGGTCTTACTGGTTAGCTTGTTCCTGGAGGAATCAATTCCGAATAATCATTAGTTTTTTTGAATTGTTCGTTATAAACATGTTATTCAAGATTCTGAGGTGAGATCAGTTTCTCATTTATAATGAATAACATTGATATTGATAATTGTATTGCTTTAGATATTGGCACTACAAACTCTTGTGTCGCATGTGTGAAGGATAAGAAAGTGGTCGTAGTTCAAGATATCACCCATTCTTATTTCCCTTCTCTAGTTTCTATCAATAATTACCAAATTTCTTGTGGTAATTCGGCAAAGATATATGAAGGGAGAGAGAATTGTGCCTATCAATTAAAAAGAATGATTGGAAGAGCTTTCAATGACAACCATGTCCAGAAATTAATCGAGCGATGGCCTTTTACTGTCTCTAGTGGGAGGAATGGTGTCATAGAGGTTACTCTGAAAGATAATCAAAATGAATACACATTTTCTGTGAATGTACTCTATTCCTTCTTTATCAAATATCTAAAAGACAGAGCGGAAGAATTTCTTGGACATCCGGTTACTCAAGCTATTATTACTATTCCCGCGGTATTTTCAGATATTGCTCGTGAGACCACCATCATATGTGCAGAAGCAGTGGGACTGAACGTGGTTCATGTTTTGGAGGAGCCTGTGGCAGCTGCAATCACCTATGCAGGCCAGATTGATGTGAACAGCAGGATTCTGGTGTATGATTTTGGAGGCGGCACGTTTGATGTGTGTATTCTGGAGGTCACGCAGAACGAGAGGGGTGAAAGAGAGTACAAAAAGATATGCACGCGTGGAGATCCTTTCTTGGGTGGAGAAGACTTAAATCCTCCCCTAAGTGATTACATTAAGAGAATTCTCCTAGAGAGGAACATCCCATTCGATGAGAAAAAGCTTGAGAAGAAGCTTAGGAAAGTGGCAGAAGAGTGCAAAATTGGTCTATCAATAGAACCTAGCTACGAAATTGACCCCAATGGGTTGGATATCGATGAATCAATTACAATAACACGAGAAGAACTCGAGCGTATCATCAGACCCTACATCGAGAAAACGATTGAGATTGTTGACGATTGCATCGCAGATGCGCATCTCAATCCAAGTGACATTAACTCAGTCATTCTAATCGGTGGATCATCGCATATTCCGATGATTAAAAGCCTCCTTTCAAAGCGATTCATAGTGAAAAGCACTGTCAATGTGGAAGAGGCTGTGGCACGAGGAGCCATGATTTATGCTGCCAGCAAGCATAAGGCTGGTGGAGTGAAAGAGATTCACGTGCCTGCGATGACTAACATGCGATACGTGATTCGTCAACCTCACGATGCTGTGTTTACACTGATTGATCGTGGTGTTGAATGTCCGTTTAGAGAAAGTCGATTGTTTGAAACCTACAGAGATAATCAGTCGTTTATTTCGATTCCTCTTGCTCAGGGAAACAGTGAATACTTCTCTCAGAATCAGTTCCTTGGTAGTTTGGTCGTTAAATCGATTCCCAGACGACCCAAGGGCGAGGTACGTGTGGAAATAACGTCTACTATCGACAGAAACGGAATTATTCACTTCTCTGCGCAAACAATGGCAATGCGAGACTTCCCTTCTGTCAAGGCGGAGGTAGAGTTGATGAATAATGCCCCTCCTCACAATGATGAGATCGAGTACATCCAGACCACGATTCAAGATACGCTCAAGAACTGGGAAGAAGTAAAGCAGAAGCAGGAACGAAAGAAGGAATGTGGACAACAGCTAGAGAATATGAGGTCTCTCCTGGAGAAGAATGGGGCTAACAGCGATGCCTGGTATTTCTATACACTCGAGAAGTACTGGTTTGACGAGGTTGATGCATCGAAAGAGGATTATGACACTGTCATCAATAGTATTGTTAGGAAGATGGAATCAATACAGGGTGGCTACTATGGTGCTGCTGTATAAGTGTGTTTTGCATAATTGTTTGATTGAACAAAGCAGAGTCATAGGACATCTTACATCTTGACAGCAACGACACATACTTCTCCATTCTCAAGACCAAGGAAGATGTACTGACTATCTGGTGACGGATAGACTGAACGAACTGCCACATGAAGATTCGGAACTTGTGTAAAGGCTGCTGGCTTACCCTCGCCTCCAAAGTGCTCTTCAATCGTAGGAGTAACTAAAGCGAAGTCGTAAATACGCATCATGAACAAAAGAATCTTATCTCCGCCTGCGATGATGTACTGACGATCATTGCTGAAGGTGATCGTGTTGAGCTGCGAGTTCATTTCCTTCTCCAACAACTTCTGACCCATCGAGGAGTATAGATGGAACTTGAAATCGGACTGTGAATACCACACCACGTTTCCTTCATTCGTCACACCACACCAGCTGATCGCAGGCATCGACGGCAACCTCTTGTCGTAGTTGGCATCGTAGATGGTGCGGAGATAGGTCGCATCTGAGAGAGAATAGAGGATGATCGTTCCATCCTGACTGCCTGAACACACCAGATCCATTTCCTTATTGATCGACACACAGGTCACTGCGCCATCATGGCCATACAAGGTACGACGCTCCGAAATGCGAGGCGCTCCAGGAGTATACTGAAGACTATACAAGGCCACGCTATTATCCTGGGATCCCACAACAATCATCGAGTCATCCAGAGACAGAGCTACGCACGTAACGACCTCCTGTCCCTTTCCTATACTCATCTCCACTGCGCCGGTCTGCACGTTCACGATCTTCAGCGACCCGTCCCATCCACCTGCCACACACATGAACAAGCCGCTATGCGACATCGCCACCAGCTGATCACTCTGAAGATTCGCACGCGAGACTTCGAGTGAAGGGCTGAATGGCTCGATCACCACAGGGCACGAGTCGCTCTTCAGACGAGGATCAACGCCGATATCGAAGGGAGTACTACGACCATTTGTCACTTTGACTGGATTGGCAGCCAACGCACGATTCAATCCCAACGCCAGCACTGTGTTTGTGGCACGCGACACCGCCAGAGCCATCACAGGAGCACTCAGACGGATGTTGGTCTTGTAGAGGGCGAGCACCTGCTCAGGGAATTTGTTCTCGCCAATGCATGTCATCGCTCCCAAGTAGCGGCAACCAATGGGGGACAGCCAGTTGCGGTAGGAGAGGAGAGGGAGAGGAGGCTGCGGAACGAGTGGCCGGCGGGTCTTATGGGGGACTGTCATCAACTGCATGGGAGTCTGTCCGAAGTTCTCCAGCATGTCTGCGGCCTGTTGCCAGTCGGGTGGCGAGTTGTGAAGCAGCGATTCCATATCGAGAGCTCCATAATAGGAGACGTGAGAGAAGACGTTATAGCACGCCTCTGCATCAGGACCTCGCTGCTTGTAGCCAAACACCATATCAATCCACTTGTGGAGGTTCATCGACACGAATTCGCCCTCGAGGGCCTCGCGATTAATTCGCACAAACTCCTCTGGCGTCTTTGCCCACGGAGGTAATTGCACATCGTTGATAGGCATTTCGGCATCCTGTCGCACACCCAGATTGATCTTGTTGGAGTTCCTCAGGAACTGAGGGAGATAATAGAACTCTGGGATCAGTTCCTTCACATCACCATCGTTCGTCGTGCAGCCATTGTAGGTGTTCCTCATACTCCAGAACTGACGGTCAGGCCGATCGAACTTTCCATCCTGAAGGAAGATGTGGAGCGACGTGTACGGCTCCAATCGGATGAGATACCACAGCACGTTCGCACTATTTGAGTAATGAGTCGAGAAGAACCGAGGCGGAGGACAGAGGATGCCTAGCCGATCCTCAATCTCCCCATTTCGGAGCTGGAAATTCTCCTTCATCACACTGAATTTCTCGCGCAACGCCTCACGCCGACTCTCCAGCTGTGCTCCCATGGGGAAGTTGAAGTCACGATAGATCTTAGGATTTCGAAGGTCAATCGATGGACTCGAGTAGTCGGCAATGACCCACGGGAACACATAATACTGCGAGAGGTCATTGTACGTGCGACCTGCCAGACGGTTCAGACGCATCAAGTACTCGAAGGTGGAAATCTCGCGATTTAGCCAACGACGAGTGCAGTCGTCGTGTGCATATCGCTCTGCTGGAGTAGCGCCTAGGAATTCAGTGAGATTTGGTGATGCATGCTGGCGAAGTACCACATGGAAGTGATCACGAACAGCTGCACTGTTGAAGGAGAAGAAGGCAGACGTCGAGTCTTGGAAGAAGAGCTCAACTGCCGTATTGCGGAAAAGATACAATCGATACTCTTCGTGAGTTAATTCAGTGAGTCTCCAAATCTTATTCTCTGGAAGCTTCAGCATCGTGAACTTGTTCACTCCCTCGATACGTTTATTACTGTTCATGTAGGCTGTCTGCTTTTCGATTTGCTCATTGAATTCGCGCTCAAAGTCGGGACTGACCGTAAAGGAGAGCGTATTCTGTGTCATCTCCAGCTTACCGCGAGTCGCGAGCATGGGAGTGATCAACTGACACTCTGCAGAGAACAGAATCGACTTCTTTTGAGCTCCCATCAATTCCTGATCCAATTCCCTGTGCTGGTCTTCGTTCAAGTCCTCCTCAACGGACGACTGCATCAATGAAGTGATTTTCCCAACGGTCTCCTTGAGCTCGGTCTCTTCTTGCTCATCTGCATCGTTCCACACGGAAGCATCTTGATGAGACGTGCCATTCGGATCCAACACGAAAATCTGATGCATACCATAGCTGTTGCACCGTGCTGTCAATGTCAGAATACCTTCTTGGTCCGATAGTTCACCCCAAGGACCTCGTTCATGAATGAGAGATTCCACCATCTCAGACCAGCGCTTCACGGTAATCTGGTGCTTCCTCCAGTAATTATGGGAACCTTCCTTCAGACAACGCACTTCGTAGCTCTTTTCCTGCATCTCGACATAGCCCACTGCTCTGTCGAAGCGAGTTACTGTTTGAGGACCATTGATGATGTAATTGCTGTTCGCGCCCAGCGAGGCCTCTACAAGCTTTCCAATACTATCAAAATCGATGAGGAATGTAATGCTATCTGTCAACTGCAGCAATTGCAACGCCTTCACAAGATGTGTATTCTTCTCCTCCCAACACTCAGGCGGGAGAATCAGCATAGCGTCCAGCTCTTTTCTAACTAACTCTGAACGCTCCAATTGAGCTTTCTGCTTGTCAGAAAGCAGCCATTTGCGTTTCGGCTTAGCACTGTCCACCTCCTTGAGGATATCCCGTGCACGTGCCTCGACATACTTCAGAACCATTCCACCAATTTCAATTATTGTTGCCTTGAAATCATCTGCATTGATGAGACTCGACTCTGTCTGGATTGTACGCAGAGCGTCATTCAGACGACTGAGGTACCAGATGCTAGAGCAAGGGAAAGAGTTGTTGCTCACCAATAGTTTAAGTTGTTTCGCTATCTGAACAGCTTCATTGTAAAGAGGCTTGTAGGACTCCTCCATAGGAGTGGTGACATACATGTTAGATGGAGATGAGTTCAGCCCTGCAAACATGTCCGCATTGGAGGCAGGTGCGGTGCCTCCTAGGAGATCATCCAGTGCTGTAGTAGTTGCAGGTACAGGAACTGCAGGAGCTGTTCCACCCAGCAGATCATCCAAGGTAGAAGTCATCGGTGCGGGAGGTGCTACTCCTCCCAATAAATCATTAAGCGCTGTAGGAGCCACCGGAGCCACCGGAGCCACCGGAGCCACAGGTACAACAGGCACAGCAGAAGCAGTAGAAGCAGCAGGAGCAGTAGGAACTACAGGAACTGCAGGTGCGATTCCTCCCAACAAATCATCTAATGGAGAAGGGCCAGTTGTAACTGGAGGCGATACTCCACCCAATAGATCACTCAACTGAGAAGGATTGGAAACAGTCGTCTCATCAATCGCAGATAACATCGCCTCACCGATCGCACAATGGTCATTGATAATCAGGTTATATCGTCTCAATAGGAAGAGCATCAGCTTCAGCCCAATAGTATAGCAGTCCTGTAGTAAGGATTGAAGATTTGCAGCCTTTACCATTTCTGGTGAAATTCTTCCAATCGTTTCTATGATCGTATTGATCAGAGTGATGTATGGAGAGACCAGCTGCCAGTTGTAATGATTTCGTTCTACCTCATTAATATCTGGCTCGTCTTTCACATCCAGCATATGCACCAGATGCTGATACAGATACACAACCACCGGCTGTACTGTCACCAGGAAACTGGTCTTGTCTCCAGGCATTCCAAGTGTAGCTACAATCCGGTTCACAACAAGGATAAAGAAATCAGCGTAGAAGCCCTTGTCCCATGTCTTTTCAGACTCTGCAGAGGGGTTGCTCATTCCCACATAGTGACCAATTGCTCCAAACACGACAGACAACAGATGTACACTCTCCTGGTCTTTCTGTAACTCCGAGTAGTTTACAGTGCTGTTGTACAGATACTTCTCAATCGTAGACATCACCACAGATAATAGCAGCGTTTGTAACTGGCCCCAAACATTCTCTACGATGGCTGTACGCTTCTCCCGAATGTAACAGATAAAAGAGAAGATGTAGTCGCACCACACAGGCAGACTCAACAACTGATTCAGATTGAGTGTAGCATTGATGTTTGTGAAGAGATTGATGAACAATGTATAATACTTGCAGATGCAGGTATCGTCCAGCAAAGGAAGCAGCTGCAAAAAGAGAGGCATGAGAACCATGACCTTCATCGTGAGGTTATCTAAAAATCAATCCCGATGATCGTTTCTACCATTCTCTTCAATTTGCTGCGATCCCACCATCTCTTCAAAGAGGAATCGTACCATCGTTTCATCGATTACCTCTTCTGTGCAGAATCGCGACACATCATCCATTAACACATGGGAATTCAACCGACTTATACCGAGAGACTTCCATAACTGGCCATTCGGAGATTGTTCACACATCTCGATGAGTAGTACAAGCATATGAAGCGTTCTCACAACCACCTCCTTATTTCTTGAGCGAAGCAGCGACAAGAACAATGGCAAAATTCCAGCATTCACTACATATCAGCAACTATCCAGTACATACCTTCACGATTCTCCACAGCAGGTTCATCCCGTACATCATTTGTATGATCGCCCTCCACGTCTAGAGACACATGACTGAATCCAGCCATGCTCACCACGAAGAACGTAGCTATTCCCTCTGTATGAAGGATTACATTAAGAATGTCCATGAAGGACAGCAGAAGCTCATCATCTCCGTTCCGCTGACACCAGAGAATACAATTCGCAAGATCAAAGCATGCAGACTTCGTTATCATGCTTCGCTCCTGAATCAACGTAAGCAAAATATCGAACAACACCTTTCGGATGCTCGTCTTCTCCTCGCGTGTAGGTTTGGTACCCACAACTTCGCCAGAAAGGGGATGTCTGAAGTCTTCGTCGAGTGAAAGCCACTGACGGATGATGTCTCGATCATCGGCTAGCTCTTCATTGATCTCCACCTCCATGTCTGAGTAGAAATAGCGAATGATGCGAGAAAATCCTTCCAGTCCCGCATTCCTCACAATCTGCACCATTTCCTGGTTATCATTTGTCTTCAAGATGTCCAGGATAAATCGATACACCTTCTCTTGGAGATCGGCCGCTGAATAGATCCACAAACCAGGATTATAGATAAAAGCCTTGAAAACTTGTTCATGCAGCTCTTGTGACAGCGACGCGTTCTGGAGCAAGGAGATAACTTTGTCCAGTAAAAGTTCTGTCAGATTCTTGGGTGATGTCTTCTGGAGCAAGTAGGCAATAATGCCAAATCCATTCTGCTGCATCATAAACTGCTGCGATCCTTCATTACTAACCACAGACTGACTCAGCAATGTGTAACACTCCGATGTGAATGTAGGAGACGGCTCAAACGCAACCTCTGGCGCATCTGGGTCCAATAAATCAAGCTGCGGTAGCAGCGGGAACAGCAATTTGACTCCACCCAGTGAGTCCAGCATGGTGGAAATCTGCTTAGTCGAAGAGACGTGAGTGCCAGCCAATAGGAATCCATTCACACTCTGGGCAAAGAGGACATTGTTATCCTTTCCAAGATTCACACCCATGACAGGACTCAACCATTTCTGCTGACGGTACTGTGGTGGCGTGTTATCTACAACATTCTTTGCCTTGTCGAGCACACAAGCCGATAGATTAATAAGTAGCGAGGGCGTCAGCGAACCATCACACACAGACACAATCGTGTTCTGCTCTTCCTTTGTAAACGAGCGACGCTCAAACAGCGGACTAGACTCGGTGCGAAGGTTTTCGAAATTGAACATGTAGTTGGGACCTAGCAGATAGATACCCTTGGCCTGACGTTTTTCAATAGCGCGACTCATCAAATAGACAGTTCCAATTTCTCCATGGAATTCAGTGTACGCCGTAGGAATGTTTGTGTATGCCAAATCAACTCCACGTGTACCGACAAACACGCGCGGATTCGAAGAGAAGGTAGGGTAAGGGCAGGCGTACTCAAAGGAACACTCTCCATTCAAGCAAACAGCCAAAGGATGCGTCTTGGCCATCCGATTGTTGTTTTGGGTAATGAGAAGATGGTACCAGCGATTCTCTACAATAGGGAGATTTGTTTCTGGAATCACTATCTCCTTTTCGTTCTGGAAATACTTGATTGCCAGACTGGCATTTTGGATAAGTACAAGGAATACACTGGAATCGTCCACAACAGTGAAAAGATGAGGAGAGCTAAATTCACCCTCCATAATCCAATCTGCAGAGAATGAAGCTACATTGAACCACAATGATAGGGTGAATCCACCATTGGGGAAACGTACAATTCCATCCATTGCACGATCACGCACGTTACTCACGATCTTGATTCCTGAGTAGGGTGGAATCAGTAAGAAACTATGGTCAGGGCGACTTGAATCTGTAGTTTCATACAACTCATTCAGCACAGAAAGAATCTGATTAGCATAACGAGCACGATGATTTCCTTGTGTATGAAGTAATCGGAAGATCTTTTTGAGCTGCTGCGTTGTGATGTTGTGCTTTGCAACACTCTTGATGATATCCAGTACTAGCTCAACATTAGACGCATCAAACTCTTCTAGATGCTATGAATAAGCTCAATCCAGATGAAGTACATCTAGCAACAGATCGACGAGACCCTTACTCTGCGAAGTAATCGAGATCAAATTCAGCTGCTGGTTCTTTGACTCCAGCAGAGCCTTCAGCAACAATAAGCAGTTCTTCTGAAGCGTCACATCAGTTCGAAGGATAAAGTAGAGCAGCACTCCCAAGAAATCAGGACGAACAATACGAATTGTATCCAACAATGCAGGTCTCTGGAGAACATCTTCGAAACGATCTGCTAAGCCCATTGTCTCTTCCTGCTGAAGCGACTGAAGCACGTAGGTATTGAATGCAGGGAAGTTGCGGTAGAACGAGAGTGTGTTGAATATCAGTCGATCCAACAGCAAGTTGATGATACTGCAAACCAGTTTGCTATCAAAGTCCTTTTCCTCTGGTGTTAGCACGCTCTATTCATGACTTCGCAAATCAATATCCCACCGTGAATTGATCGTCTTCGACAGTGTGACGGAACTCGTTATAGAAATCGACATTTCCGTGCAGCATGAGGAACATAGTGAAGAATATATGTTGCACAATATCCAAAAAGTAGTCACTACAATAATACAGCATGAAAACCGTTACTTCTGCTCTGTAGTAGTAATAATCGAGAAGCAGTGGATTAAGAAGTGAGGTTAAGGAACTTCCATCAGAGATACACAGGATATATTTGTCTTACAAAGTATGTCTTGGCGAGTGCGCATCACCTTTGGATCTGTAGTTTGCTTCTCGAGCAGGAGATAATCCACGACATTGAATAAAATATGCATCGTATAGCTGTTCTCTGAATCGAACACATTTGCGTGAATGCGAGAGAGAGTTGTTCCCATGTTAACGAAGATATTCGTGATTTGCCCAAATACCATGTCATTCCCAACTGCTTCTAAACCTTACACAACAATCCTATAGATACTGGTTGTAGCTACCTGAAGTACCACAACGATCAAAGCAGCTCCAAACTCGATTGTTCGCTTACTATCGACAAGATTGAATAGGTATTCCATTGTATTCGCCACCATTCCCTTGATCGTGGGACCCATTGACAGTACTAAATCACCCACAGCCTCCGGCGTATTCAGCACATTGTCTAGCACTTGAAGAAGCGCATACTTTGCTGGCCACGTCAATGGGGAATTGTGATTGGAAATGAAGAGGGTATAAATCATATACTGAGGGAGAAGCGTTGCCTTTAAGAGCTCCGTATTGCCCACTACCACACAACGCAGTCGATTACATATCTATTTGTTAGCCACAGATCACTTGCCAACCATGATAATGCACAACTCATCTAGTTCTTCATTAGCCAGAGAGTTGAGTAGATGGGACACTTCGAACAGTTTCTCCTGCTCACCTCCATACTTCACCAACTCTGCAATGAAATCGAGGAGAGTCTCTCTCACAAAGACAGTAACCAAATCATCCTGAACATTGTTCACAACACGCACATTCTCTCCCTCTGCGAATGATGACCAGTGGGAGCTTTCTATCTTTGTGAGGAATGTAGGAGAGATGAGTGTATTAATCATCTTGTTCTGGAGACAAATCGAATACAACTGAGGCGCTAACGAACACATAGTGCGCAAGAGAGATAGAAGAAGATATTCTGCCACATCTCGAGACCCTGTATCAAACTCCGTGTTGCGGAAAGTGACCAAGAAACTCTCGAAGAATTCTCTAGAACTCATACCAAGTCACTTTATCCACCTGTTGATTTGTTGCAACAGCCTGTTTGAGCATATCACAGAACGAATGAAGAGTCTTCCAACCACATCAACAAACGTATTACTATAGCCTTCAATATTCAGCAACCTAGTCTGCTCGCTCATATCCCACCGTGGGAAGTCCGTAGAATAAGAATGACGGAAGAGCTCAGGTGCCAGAGTATACACACCCTCTTTCAGCATCTGGTACTCTGTAGGCACCACCATCGTCATTGTGGGAATCGTCGAAGACGCGCAGATTGTAATTTGCTTGCGAATAAGAGCATCGCATAGCATGTTCACGAACAAGTGGCATTAAGAAATCTACAGGAAAGAAGCAAGGATATCTTATTCGCAACCTCATAGCAACCTAACTGGAATGCCATACTTCGAGTACTGTCGCTGACATCCGATGCATTCAGTAACAAAACCAACAGATCCACGTTTAAACTCGTCATTTCAGCATCACTGAATGCGTTCACCGGCTTGTCACCAAATACTTGCGAGCCCAGATTCTTAGTGATGCGGTTCACCAAGTCCAAAACCATTTCGCTGCGATGAGGATTCGAGGAGACTGCGATATTTCCCGAAGTAATGAGAAGAAGATGATGGAACAACATGACCCACTTTTTCTCCATAGGTCGAGTGCAAAGCAGCTCATAAAGCTTTCCTACACACACAGTCAATTCATAGCTGACATCAAGAATGCACTCATTGTGACCCTCTAGAGAGAGACTAGAGATTATGAAGAAGAATTATGCACACCAGTCCAGCGAGCCAAACACAGAGTTCAGCTCAGGAAGAATGCTCGTTGGAGTCCCTTCGAATGGACTCGGAAGAGTCAGCCATCTGCAATGATCCAGTGTAGGGAGGAAATTGTTGAGAATGCGAAGCACATTGAAGAGAGTCTCGTAGCAGTCCGTGCTGCTCGTCTCCATCGAGGAAAGGATGGAAGAACACTGCGAGAGCACTTGATAAATGACCGTGTGGAATTGGACATAGCGAAGCAAAACACGGTTATGCGGAGAGCGCGTGAGAATCTCAAAAGCAGCCTCAATGCGGTGAATGTCCTGAATGCTCTGCTGCTCGGGAAGCATGCACTTGATCCACTATTTGTGACCCAAACAAATAGAGAGCACATTTGTGAAACCTCGGATAAATCGGAAAGGATGGCCCACTGATTTACTTGGGCACTCAGGGATGCAGTGCTTGTACATGCCAGTCGCATTTCTCTGTTCCGTTTCATAGAAGCACTTATCTGCAATTTCGGTGGGTCTCCATTCCTTGTAGGTATCGATAAACAAGTCTAAGAACTCGTATAACTCATCCTGGCAATCCTAGTAGATCAGCCGAAATACACATCCAATACGACGGCTTTCTTTTCACAAAAAGCAAGCTCAAACGTAGTCCAAAGATCCGACAGTTTCATTCCGGTTTCGTCCCAACTAGCCCTGAAAGAGGAACAAAGCAACAAACCTGAAATTATATTCAATTATAGGAGAGGGGACATCAATGAATATAGGATAATCCGTCTCTTTCTACAGATTGTCGAAAAACAACACACTCTACCAAAACAATATCAACGAATTTCTCTGATGTACTCATATTTCTGTCAAGCAATGTCTTACTACAACAAAGAAATACGATAAAGTATCTATGTAAATGCAAGAAACGCAAAGTGATTCTTGGTTATCAAGATATCAGTAATATAGATTGTATCCTGGCCTATAGAGGCACTGGAAGATTGTTGTGAACAAACAAGGAGATAGATCACAGCTGCACTAAGAAAGATCCTTGTATTTTGCCAAGAGGAGACAAAGCATCAAAAAGTAACACTATAATAACTAAAAAATATAACTTCGGTGGTAAATCAAATGTCCTCTGTAAGGAAGGGCAGAACCCTGTGCTTCTTTCGGTATATTAATCCAAGTAGAACAAGGAATAACTCCATAAAGAAGCGAATTACTTAATATTGGTTTCAGATTAGGAGTACTCATCTCGGCACTTTTTTTCCTATTGTCTATAACAATTGGAACTGTAGCTAAGCCAGTTCTGTATTGCTCAGCTGAATTGAACGATGATGTAACTGCAGCATCTTTTGAAGGATTACAGGCATTAGCTACACAGTACACAACCACTAAGAATACATTCTGCCTTCATAACACTACGACAGGTCTTACAATAGGGAGTAAACAATTTGGTGTCTTCGTCAACAAATACGCAGTCGTCTAATGTACGGTTACATCCTAGACAGATGAACTTGGACTTTTTAAAATCCACAGTTCCTGGTTTTGAAGAACTGTTTTGTTCCATGACTACCCTTAAAACGATCGAATGTTACACTATGCACCTAAGTCCAGTCCGTATAAAAAGTAAATGTGCAATATCCCCGCGATATTCACCAAACACGATCTTCGATAGAATTCGATTATGGTTAGTGTTTTGAACAAAAACACTATCAAAAGATACTGATCTTAATTTCACCTTCTTCATTTTTAATTTTTTCATATACAGATTTCATAATTTTTTCATAATTGAAGGCAAAGTGGTGTATAAGTAACATTGGGGATACAATGACAGTATTAGGAAACTTGGATCCATCACGAAAAACAACCCCTCCAGGACATCTTGGTATCTTTTCAAGATACGATGATGCCTTTTCTATGGAAGATGTCTCCTCTGTCTAAGTTGTTATCGCCAACGTCACTCTCACATTTCCGATCCGTCGTTTCTTGTTTTCGTACTCAGTATAGCGATCGAGATAGGGATGCAGGTAGAAAACACTTCCGGGAAGAACCATATTCACTAAGTTGACATTATCATTCGACTTTGGAAGCAGAGAGGAAGATTCTGATTTTCGGAACCAACTGTGGCGTCGATACCACATTCTCAATATCTACTTATTACTCTCCATCCAATGCCTCACCAATCGAATCACGTCTTCCATCCCATCCTTGGAAAGACGAGGCACAATATCATCCTCATTCACGAAGCTGAACACGTATCCTACGCCCTTGTCTTGCACCTCGCTGGAGAGAATGGGCGGAGGTGCGATTGCGTAGCAAATGGGGTTGTGATACAGGTGAGTTGTGCGCCAGCGAATCGTAAGCAGCGAAGCGATTCCGGCTCCGAGCGAATGGCCAACAGCAACGAGGCGGTAGTCGGGATGGTCTCGGAAGGCCTCGACAATCGACCGATTGAGCAACTCGTCTCGGTACATCGAATCAGCGATGAGCGCGATTCCCTCGTGCGCAGAGCCGAACTCCCAAGGGACTGTCGAACACTTCATGTCGGTGATGTAATCTTTCACGTTCCAACTGCCGCGAATGCACAGAACGAGGCTCTTCGTCTTCTCGTGACGAACAAGAAAGTACGGTGGAGAAGAGATGCGGACTCCGTTGTTCGTCACGATCTTGCTCTCCTCCTTCTCCACTTCACTACCCCAGTCCACGTAGAGCAGATCACTCTCCGTCAGATGGCAATGAGCCAGAAAGGCACGTGTGTAGCCCTCTTTATTCTCCGAGTCGTGGAGAAGGTGCTTCACGTCCTCCACGCTCTCGATCTCGTGCATGAGGCCGTACACCATCGTTGTGCCGTAGATTCCTGTGGCAAACTCGCTGTAGATGGTGGCGTCACGAAGAATAGGGAGATGGGAAGAGGTACATCGGCTCGAGTAAGGCGTAAAGACCTGAATCGGCTTCTACACATCGAGGAAGTAACCTGAACTCACTTGAGACTTGGAGACGGCCGAGATCCCACCAAGAAGTGCAAACGTGGAAATATTGTCAAATTTAGATAGATACGGTCTGAATATAGAGTAGGCCATTTGATAACAACTACAGTTAATCAAACAAGCATCGATTACCTAAGATAGTCTTGAGGAATAATCCAATTAATGATCTTGCTAACAATAAGAGATCTCCTGTGTAGCGTTTCTTCATAAAAACTCGGATAATACTTTTTCACATTGTACAGACCGATCTTTCCAACGAAGTATACAAAGCACACTTTTGGAATCAAATAGTTGCATCCAAAGACATGTCTATCTGGGAACTCAAACCAAAAAAGTACGGCTTAATGAAAAAACCTCCAACGAGGCACGTACTGACGATGAAATCAGTTCGAGTCACATATTCCTTAAGGAATTCTGATAAGGACAAAAATCTACATTCGAAATCAAACCCATTGCAACCCCTTGGAATTCGTAATTTTTCTCTCAATGTCAATGAGAAGTTTACGAATTCCGTTCATAAGAGGAGAAAGAATAGAATAGAATATCGACAGGTAATAGGGAATTCCGGAAATCATTTCAGGAACATTATTCATATTGGAATCAAGCTCGAAATGAAAGGTCCTGCCCTGCTTTCTCTCCCGTAGATATCCTAGGCTCTACTGATCTCAAGGGGATTAATCTGTAGTATTGCTTGTACTATTCCCATCATTGTTTTTTGCCTCATCAATAAAAGCAAACTCCCGGATACATGCGCTACGCATTTCGATATCCATTTTCAACCTGATGGTTACATGAGTAGAGTAGTTCTACTTGTTTTCTTCTTTTTAGGATGCCTTTTTCTATTTCTCTCTCTTGTTTCCAGTAGGATTGACTGCCCTCGTGGATCTGGTGTCATGTCTGTGATTGTCTCGAGTCTAATATCTAGATACATTTCTATGTGCTCCACTGTCTGCATTCCATGGAATTGACACCGAATACTATAAAAGGTTCAACCGCTTCAATGTCTTAAAGGGAACGTATTATTTGAGTACCTTGAGCACATAGGATGATGAACATGATGTTTGTCTACGGCTCTCTATTGTCCCTTTTCCTGTTCTCTATATTTGAGCCTAATTGGGAGTACAATATGAGAGTTTGGGTTCCACATCTTGTGTGTTGTGTAGTGTGAAATCAATCCGGAGCAGCCTGTTCCTTGTGATTACAAGATGACTGTATTCCCTCAGTTGATCGTGTTTATCATTCTGATGACCCTCGTGTCTGTCATCTTCTTCCTGTTTATGAAAAAGTACAAAAGGGACGACTCACTCGTGGAGTCAGATAGCAATTACTGGGTGTGTGGATGTTATCGCAACCAAGATGTACGATTTTGTGTCTATTTCAATAAAAGGACGATCGTGTCCTGGTTCCCAAGCGTTATGGGATTGGATATACTGTCAACTTAGGCAATCCAGTGGGTGTTTCCCTTCTCGTCGTCATTCTACTACTGCCTGTAGTCACTGTCGGACTTGTACTCCTCTTCCAGTGGATTGTTTGTAAGAAACAACTA
>JZRM01000215.1:0-20401 GCA_000963415.1 Blastocystis sp. subtype 6 | reverse complement strand
CAGAACTGGATGAAGGCCAAGTTACATTTCCTGTTGTCCAATCAGAAGTAACCTGAGGATCAGAAGTGTACTGCCACTCAGGAGGTTCAGCAAGGGTAAAAGTTGTTGTGCAACTGAAGGTAGATGATTTCGCACATGTCCATTGAACAGTAGCAAGTACACTACCAGCAAACATAATATCTAGTCGCGAACCTGTACTCCATCCATCTCCATAAGTATCCTCCATTACAACAGTATATGAACCATAGCTTAAGCATAGATAGCTCGTGTATACAGCGGAACTAATAAGAGTACCACTTGTTTCAGTATAAACAGGAGTTGCAGAAGTGTCAGTTCCGAGATGAATATTCATTCCCTCATCACCCGCATAGCTTTGTGTAGTACGAACAAGTGTGAAGTTCGTCTGACCAGTTGGGCATTCGCACGATACTAAAGCTAACAACTATATATTTCACTATGCAAGTACTTAAAACTATAGTGAATATAAATACTATTATCATGCGTCTGATTTCGATATCTATAGTCTAATAATATTGTATCAATAGAATTCTAGTGTGGTTGAGGTAATTAAACCAAAGGTATAGTGCAACCAATAGAACAGTGATTACATCTTCTACTGGTTGCACTATACTTTTAATCCAATCACTTTACAATTGATATTACTAATTAATAATCTAGTTTATTACACTGTAAGCTTGCATTTGTCTCAAATACTATTATGGATATTTAGTATGTTTTGTTTCTCACATTCAGTTATAGTCTTATCTGAATATACTCTATTGCTCTCGATTTTTGTTAGGATGAGTACCAAAGCCCAATTTCTCATAATTCTTTAATATTTCCAAACCATATACTATTATTGTGTATCTACTGCAACAGATAGCCCTAATTCTGGAAATAGCTTGATATGTAATATATAAACAGTTAAAATTGACGAAAAATACGCATATTTATTCTTCTATCTTGATTTTTCAGTTGAGAGAACCTATACTCCCTAAGTATGCCTATTTTCTCCTTTCATGATAAATGAGTATCATTTCTTGTTGTTTATTCTAGTGTGTACAAGTTTCACTAAAATACAGTTGCTGATTGATACAAAAGTGTAGACTTAATTGTGGAATAGTACCCAAAGTGAGTGTACTATTCAATATCCATCTATGAATGATAATTGTGTGAATTCATGTTTAGAAAACCAAAGATAAGTACAATGAATTAGATACAACAGATTCTCATCGATAAATAATGATATTTGAATAAACTACATAGGATGATGTGAAAGTAAAGAATTGTGAATGTGAAATCATCCTACAATGATTTTGATTCCAATATCATTTCATTCTATTCATTTTCAATCATATTCATTTTCCATATCTATCATCAATTCAACGATTCTAAGAATCATTCATCTCATTTCACGTTTCCTCATGCATCTATCCATATCTTAATAATACAAGCATTACCATTCCATTAATGAAATGAAACTATTCATTATATCTGATACATATTCCATGTATATATGCTTATAATATTCTATCTATTATCAGTATCCTATACATATATATTGTTGTACTATAAAACATGATACTCCTAACCAACATCCCTATTGAACGGATGGAAACAACTATTTTACCACATACATATCTATAGGTTACGTATATCTCAGTATATTCTAAAAAGTAACTCGATGTCCTTTAACCACAGCAAATAGCTAGTCCTATTTTATCAAAGTGAATTAAACAAATAAAAAAATAGAGTCCAAATCCAATCATGCTACCATCTTCTAATCCAGCTATAAGAAGCTTCTCATCATCAGAAATGCAAAACGTTGAATAAGGTACAGGAGGTTTACACTCTATCCTTTGAATCTCCGACATATTATGTATAGTTCGAATAACAAATCCTCCTTCGTGACAATACAAAATTCGTAACTGTTGGCTGCACAGTCTAAAACTTGGCAATATATTGGGCTCAGGTGTCTGAAGCGAACTTACAACTCTTCCCGTATTTCTTACCGCTATAAACATTTGCTTTTGGCAGTGATTCTGCTTGTAACGAAGAAGGATAATAAATGTTCCATTAACTGTATACTGTATGCATTCAGCTCGCAAATGCTTTATTTTTCCTGGAATCATTGACTGCACTACAGGTTGCAGTGGTATAACAGCCAGGATTTCTCCTGTGGCGTAGCTATGTGCTGTTATGCAACAAGTAGAATCTATAGCAGCAACTACTTGCAACGATGGTTCGATCGCTACACACATCACCTCACCTCGATAACCAGTCAAGATCTGAATAAGACTAATAGAGGTCTCCATACCACCGCCAAAAGGGAAACGGAAATTTGGTGTTACGACGTTCATCTTCCACACAGATACCAAACCATCTTGTCCACCAAGAGCAAAGATGCTCACATCTTTTGCTATACAGGAAATTGCCTTGAAATGAGACTCCAGACATTCCATCTTTGTTACAGTTACTCCATTTAACCAAGCAGCACGTGCCAATGCATCCAAATCACCATAAGATACAACCAGGTTTATTAGATCGATCTCTGACGAGACAGAATCGATCTTCGTAGCAGTAGTAATTCCACTGATACTTCGCTTTGTATGTTTTTCACTTGGAGTAATCGTACATGGGAAATTTGAATGATCCTTCTCATCTCGATTTAATTCGTGAAGACTACAGCGCCCTACCGCATCTATGCATAGAATCGCCTTATCTCGAATCAGAATCGATTGTAGAGCTGTCTTGTGATGAAGATGGTATACCTGCTGTGGAACCAATTCCGTAGACTGTCGAGTGAGTCGCGATGGATGGGGGGAAGTAAATAGCTGAGTAGGAATTTGCCCATACTGGGCCACTTGTGTCAGCATATTTGTACGTAAGGACTCATCCTTAATCGACTGAATCTCCAAATCATCCACATATGTGATATAGAAAAAGAGGTTCTTGTGAGCAACTGCTTCATCGCCTCTCTGATAAACACCCCAAATCAAATCAATCCATTCATGGAGGTGTGCACTCACATAATCACTCTCTAGAGCTTCGCGCTGAATAGCGATGAATTTCTCGGGACTGTTATCGGCCCAAGGAGGTAGGATAACATCGCAAGGAGCGGAGGGCTAATCGTTGACAGCAGTGTCAATATCTACCTCTGAATCATTGAGAGGGAAATGAGAAGCATTTCGGAAGAAGTCAGGAAGGCAATACCACTCAGGTGTCAACTCTTTTACATCACCTTGGCTATTCAGTGAACTAAGCCATGCGCCCTGAACAGAGTTAAAGAGACGACTGTACTCATCGAAGCATCCATTCTGGAGATCGATATGGAATAATGAATACGGTTCTAATCGGACTAGGTAATGCAGCACATACCCAGGAGTAGAATAGTGAGTACCATAAAGAAATGGAGGTACACTTGCATCGCCCATCTGCTTTAGAGACTCATATCTTTCCATGAAGCTATTGAAACGATCCGGATTTAGTGCACCAACAGGTTTAGAGAGATCACGATACACTTTGGGATCATTCAGATTAATTGTCTTTGAGGTGTAGTCCTGGAGAATCCAAGGAAACACTGGATATTGTGCCAGAGAATGATACGATCGGCCACTGATAAGGTTCAATTGCATCAAATACTCAAAAGTGGAGATCTGTCGATTAATCCATTGCTGTGTGATGGGAAGCTGGTGAACCAAAAGAGAAGGGGCAGCAAGTCGGCGGAAAGAGGGTAGTCTACTGATCAAAACAGAACAATACTACTTTTGTAAAGTAGGTGGAATACTGTTTCGAAGTGTATCAAAGAAGGACTTTCGATCTTCGCTGGAAACAAAATCAAAATAGACAGACTGGCCACCCTGGAAGAACAGTTCTAGTCCTTTTTGACCCAGTAGATGATTACGAGGCAATATGGTTTTCAGTGCGTTTACATCATATTCATACGTGTGGAGGTATTTTGTCTGAATCTCTAGCACATGAGCTGGTAGGTTGGAAGGCAATCTTCCTGCCATGGGTCGTAAAGTATCAGGACGGAACACCAATGATGTTCCTGACAGTTGTAACTCTCCTAGCAACTCATAAGTAAATACCACCATTATGACTTGCAACTTGAGATGAACAGCATCCACAGTTGTCGATTCTTCTGCTGCAACTCCTTCTGTTTTCTCCACAGTTGCCTCCAAAATATAATCCTGCAAAGCGTCAAAAGAAGAAAACGAAAGATCATCCAACAATGGATCGGAAGAGCTAAATCGAATTCCTGATACTTGGAATGAGTATGTACGAACATCACTGCCTCGTCGATTTTTGAATAGCCCTTTGATAAGTGAATCATGCCGGTGACGCTTCTCTGCTTCTTGTGACACATTCGCAAACTGCTTAAGAAGCATATCTACCTTTGTTTTCAATTCAGATTTTTCTTCGTCTGAGAGAATCGTCTTGCTCTGATGGAGTTTCTGATAAAGAGATTTCATTGCCTTCATATCCAATGGATTGTCAACTGATCGGATAGAACCACGCTTACGAGCTTCTTGACGCGATGATCCAGTGTAAGAAGGAACCATCAATGCATGGCCTCCTTCACGATCCATACGCTCAGAACATTCAAAGAATGAAATACGATTTTCTAAAAATAAGTGTAGAATCAGTAGCTACTTTCTCGGAACCACACACTACTCTCATTGCAACGTATACGGAAAATCAGCTGATGCAATCGATTAAGGTTCAACTGTTGCTCCTGTGCATGACGAGCTCTTAGGATTTTCTCAGAATGTGTCGTACGATTACTATTCTCATACAAGAGCACATTACTATCTTTTCTTCCTTCAAAGCGCAAGAAATGGTCACGAAGTGAAGATTCACGCTGATCTGTTTGCTCATGAAAAGCTTCATCTGCCCGTTTCGTAGCAGCACGTTGCAATTCCACAAACACAAGCTGGGCTTGATCAACTAGCTTTGCATCATCTACTGCCTCCTTTGATTTGCAAAAAGACTCCACAGATTCTTTGGATTCTTTCTGCAGTAGATTATAGATTGTTTGACTCAAATCGGGAAGGCGACTGAACTGAGGCAAGAAAGACACGACAATCGATTGATAGGTAGCCTGTTGTAGAAAGCGTTGACAGCTGAAGACAAGTGACTTGATTAGTTCTGAAACTACGAGAAGATCTTTTGTTACTGCTAGTAATCGACTCCCTATCCACAATCCGTAGTAGAAGCAGCCTGTTGGAAAGACCATTTCTGCATCATTCACCTCAGCACGAGTTAGCCTATCTCATATGTAGCAATCACCCCTACAACTTGGCATATTCCTCCAATGAGGGTACAGTCGAAGAGCCTTGTTGCTTCATTGTATCGGTTGCAAAACGAGCGATTAAATCAAGCATCGATGAAAATTGATCATAATTCGATTTCGTAATGGGGACATCCCAATTCTGAACTACAAATATTGTGACATAATTGGTGAGATTGGATGCATTCAATTTTGAGAGATCACGCATCTGTAATAGCTCAGCCAGTGACAATTTATATAGCAAAGAAATGATCTGACTACTACTATAGAGAAGAGGAGTCGAGGTAATACACTGCACCAAGATCTATATTTAAAATATCGATAGAACAGCACAGGCATCGAGCTGATAGAAAAACGTACAAATACCTTCATTACATACTCTAGCAACATAGATCGAATATTGTTCACCACTCCGTTGTAACGACCTCTACACTGCTCATACACAGCGTCAATGGCTTGTTCCCGGAGAGTCTGAGGAAATGATTCTGTCTTATAGATATGAATCAGTGCAGTAAATCCCTCCTGACAGTCCAACTCATACAACCGTTTGATAACGTCATTCGAAGAGACTTTTGTTGCAGAAGATACAAGGGACCGAACGGACTGCGCAACGGAAGGTTTTGAAGGAGGTTGCGATGTATCAGAATCCATTGGAGGAACAATGTGAAGCAGATCAATAAAGAATGAATCATACTTCAGTTCCCTAGTTGTTAGTGAACATCCCCTCCTTTACTTCATATTCTGCTTCTTTTTCTCATTGCCTATTGCTTCCAAAAGAACTTGCATCAAACACTCTCTAGCAAAAATACTATCAGATCGCCCCAACAATCGAATAGCAAGCTGTAGGAACAAAGGCCGTCGAATTTCTATCGTTTGCTTTGAAGTTGATGATGATGGGAGATCAGTTACAATCTGGAGAATCGCTTGCAATTCATCATAACGAATCACAAACGAACAAAGCTGTCGATAGGCCATCACGATCAAATCAATATCTGCCTGGGTGACTAAGAAAGAGGTATCTCTTCGTAGGAGATTCCAGCATAACTCATAGAGCGAGATACGAATAGAAGGATCATTGAAGTGAAGAATAGTGCTTACGAATAGTTTTATAAAAGAAGTTTGTGGAATGGTTTGGATGATACCCTGGCTCAGTCCTGTAGCCAGAATATTCACCGTACGCTTAATGTAAACAGCACCGATGTCCTCTTTCTCCATCTCTGTGAGTAGTACATCAAGCTGCATTGGATTCTTTGCTAGTATATCCAACACACCTTTGAAAACCAAAGTGGATGCAACGAGATCATCGCACTGTTTATCATTCAATAAAGTGTGAAAGAAGTCCCACCCTTCTCCAGGTTGAATCATTTTCAGAAGACTATCGATTACATACTGCCGAAGACTTGCATCTCCTTTTCTCCAAATATCCCAGTTAAAAAGTAACGAGCGAGAGATATTTGTAACTGCTGGAAGAGTTACCTGCGTGCAAAAGTCTTTTACTGCAAAGAAAAGGTCATGGGTAATGCAGGTCTCGTCAAACGACTCGAGTAAACTCACCAGAATGGAAATTCCGTTTAAACCTTGGAATTGTTGAAGATTTCGTTGAGATGACATGAGTATCGCAGTAACTATACGAACAACGTGCGAAATGCATTCAGAAGGGATACTATGAGCCAAACGAAGTTCTGGAGGAAGATCTTTCTAACTATCAAAAAGACTGTTACTGACTTACAGACAAAACCATTAGCGGAAAAAACATTTCAACTCCTCCTAATGACATGATAGAATCGTTTACGTTGTTTGAATGAACCAGGAATCCTTCTTGAATTGTTGAGTTTAGATTGTGACTCGAAGCATCGATTAACGTATTCTGATCGATTCGATCGCAGGAATAAGAGAAAATAGCATTTTCAGAAGAACAGTCTTCTACTGAACTGCAGTCAAAGAGAGCAAAACTCCCAACAAAACCCTGAGTCATTAAATGAAACACAGAAAAACAATGAATCCCTCACTGCAGACAGAGATGGATGCATGCGACATCACATCAGAGGAAGGCATTACCATCTTCGATGACAGCAACTCGACTCCATTTCGAAGAATACGAAGATGACCACGCTTCAAAGATCGAACCTGAGACACTTGCAATCGAGACCATTTATTCTCTTGAATCCCATTCATAATCTATCAGTCATCGTATGAGAATAGATAGACATCAGCAGAATCCTCTTTCCCCCTCGACACAATGCGAATGCGAAGAGTCGTTCCAACTGCAATTAGCTCAAAGAGTCCCCCATCCGATGGCGTGTACTGAGGCGACTGGAGGCGAAAGATCACTGCCTGCCCACTCCCTGCAGACACAGAGCAGAGCGATGTGACGCAGAAGGAGATCGACACGACATAGTTAGTTGACGGAAACGAAAATAGAGGAGGAATCACGAACGGGTCTGTTTTCTGCTTAATATAGAGAGAGTCGAGTGGATGGGATGGACTTGAAACCAGCTCGCGAACACTCTGACAATGAGCAGAACGACAAATCGATACATCAAAAAATATGTTGAGATACTCATGCTTCTTGATAACAAAACGACAAGAAGTGTTGAAAGGAAAAAGGATCCATTTCGCATCAGCAGAAGTACAGTTGAATTCCGCAACCATACTAAACAACTGCATTACTCTAACCGTAAAGTCGACGAAAGGTAGCCACTTGCGCAACAACGTTCCCTGCAGCTCGACGCTTTTAGAATCGATTGAACCCTGACGGAAAAACAGCATCACCAGTTGTTTTATGATGTTTGCACTGTTCAGTTATGAGAGGATAAGAAGCCAACTCGTGTAGGATGATATACGTCTCAACAGAATGTCGTAACGCTTTTTCTAATCCGATTAGAATATCCGTAGTTTCTTTAAACGACAAAGATTTCATAGAAACAAACAGATTTCTAGTCATCATCTATGCAAAGCAAAAAAGTACTCTATTGCATCAGCAGAAGCAATGCACTTCCCGTCCTCAAATAACGGACTCAAATACAGCTCCTGTACCTTAATCAAACTGGGATCCTCTCCGAATCTACAGCTAGATAAAATCGCCTATCCCCACTGATTCATTCCAGTTTAGTACTGTAGTAACACAATAAGTGGAATAGGTGACTAGCATCATTTTTGGAATTCCATTTTTAATCTCATGCAATGCTCTTGTTATCTTCCTCCACCCTATCCGTTCCCTGATCGCCAATGGATAGCATGGTATGATGCAGCATCTCCTCAGTGGTTGCATCCTGCATCACCGTTTCAGCAAAGTTCATCGAGTCTTCAAATGTATCAGCAGACAAACAGTCCACCTTTGAAAACATCAAAGCCCGATCGGGAGGGAAATGATGACTCCCGTATAGGTGAACCGGTGACAAGAGTGTGAAAACGAATTCAGCACTTACTTGTAGGTGGAAATTTCCGAAGAATGGATGGATGTAGTGGAGCGAGGCTACAAGAAGATGCGAGGTCTATTTCATTTGCTCTAGTTATCTTTAGAAAGGATGCATAAAGAGAAATGACAGTCTCTTTTTTGAAATAAACAAGTATTAATGATATCGTTCATGATCACGATAATTCTGTCTTTCATAATCCACACTATTGTTAGGGTGGTTGTAATAATTGCGGTTGCATCCTCTTCCTGCTAACCACTGAAGTACTTTGTCGGCACATCGTTCTCCAAAATCCAAATAATCTAAACCTAAAATCGGCTATGAGAAGCAACTGTTAGCGTATCTACGCCAATTGGGATCAGGAATCTTGTCGGCCTGATAGTGCAAACTTTTAGTTACAAAGAAAAACACAACAGTACTCAATCCCAGTGACTCGCCGCATAGCAGCCAATCCTGTGGTTAAGAAAGTTGCTTCTATGCCATTATCATTCCATACAACCTAAAACCAATGGCAGTGTGAATAATGATTCCGACAATAGAGTAATTCCTCTTTTGTGACTGATACAGGGGGGTATAGGCTGCTCCGATTCTCTGCAACAAGATGGGGGACGTTCTCGCCACTTGTCCCATCACCGAAGGAATAGATCTCGATACAATAGATAACATTTTATGAAGTGAAGAGGGATATCTACCGAATGACTGGAGAAACCGTGGAACCGTCCGAAGTATGCACTTGACACTCACTTCATTATGTTTGGTTAAACAAACGACATCAAAATGGAAACCTATGTCGGATTGAGTTGCTGACCCAATTCGTTCACGACATTTGATAGATTATTGATCATCTCAGATAGGACCGTGCTGCTCGTATCCGTAGTTGAATTCACTTTCTTCTCGCTCGAAGGAAGAGATTCAGCCGGAGCGTCCCGCAAGTCTGAAGTAGGAGAATCCACTACCTTGATCGGCGTTGCATTGATGGAGGGAAATGTTCCCTTCTCCTTTTCCTGCTCAGAATCACTCAAAGTTCCAGATTTTCGCTTTCGCTTCGAAAGTGCTTCTTTCAACTGAGAAACTTCTAAAAGTGATCGAGTTCGTTCTGTGTTCATCATGTGTTCCATTTCCTTTATGCATCTCGTTTTTTCCTCCAACTGACTTTGCAATGATCCTGTTTGTCTCATAAACTCTGTGTGCTGCACTTCCAGGTCATGGATTTTCTTATCCAAATCTTCCTGGATTTGACGGAGTCGTTGCAACTCCAGTCTTTGTGTGTCTGACTATTCTTAATGTGGAGTACAAGGCTAACTTCGCTCTGGAGACGCTCTTTTGTTGAAGAATCTGCAAGCTGTGTCACAAGCAGAGCATCGTAGTTTTTTCGTGTCTCTTCTAACTCTTTGTATGTTGCTTGTTCTCTTAATTCTGATTCATGCAGCTGCTTTTGATAACTCTCAACCTGTATCATTCCTGCCTACCATTCATCCATCCGCATTATCCCACATTTACTTGTTGCTGCAAATCGTTCAGATTCCGTTGCAAAGATGAAACTCGCTTCTGTAACTGACTGCTTACTTGCTTCTCTTTTTTCAATGATAACTGTACAGCTGAAGAAGAGTTTCGTTCGATTTGAAGGAGGGATTGTAAACGAGTAATCTCCTCTTCCAGCTCCACTTCAAATGAAAGTACTAAAAATAGCTTACAACTGCGAGTCTTTTCAGAACGATTCGACTCTTCTAAAAGGCGATAATTGTGTTCGCATTCCGACAGTTTCAACGTGAACTCATTTTCCCTCTCTTTTGCACTTCGCTCAAATTCTCGAAGTGACTGGAGTTCTTTCTGCGACGCACTGTAGACTTGTTGCATCTCGGTAATTTGTGACTGGTAAGTGTGAAGCAAAGAACGATCCATAGTGATCGAATTGACTTCTTTGCGTAACTGAGTGATCGTGCGATTGAGAGTCTGGATTTGATGCTCACGATCAGAAAGGGATTGCTGGAGAACTTCGTTTTGCTTCTTCAATGTCTCCTTTTCTTGCTTTTCCTCAGAAAATCAACAAAATAATACTTCGATTTGAGTCTTTTCCATCGTCAACGTATGAAGCATCTCTGCATACTCCCTTGGCGAATAGGTCGAGTCTTGTTGTATTCTTCTTGTTTGTTCTTTCAACCTCTCATTTTCAGCTTGTAGCTATGAATAATAATGGAGAAACAGCGAATACAAGTTGATTTTTACCATCGACATCTCCCAACTCTTTTAATAGCTGGTTGATTCTGTCCTCGTTTGCTGAAATCGAAGCATCTATTGTCACAATCATTTCGTATGGTTACCGTAAGTTAGTCGTTCCAGCTGCAATTTTTGCAAATCACTAAGCATATGGGCTACAAGAGGCAAGGACTTTGGATCTACGTCCTATTCATAAGAATGGTTTAAACATCCAATGATGCTTACTTCATTGTATCCGTTCTGTTTCAGAATCAAAAGAGTCGACGCAAAGTCATCCATGTCAAAATCGATCTCTCTTGAATCCAAATATGTCAAACAAACAACAAAACTAGAGAAGAGGAGATTTTGTCTTGCTTTCACAATACTCCACATTTCGAATAAAGTCCGGATCCTCGCCATAGAACACGTCAGTGAATAACGCACTATCATCGGGAGGTGACTCTTTCAAGCAATCATTCACCCATCCCTTCACCTCCTTCTTAATCGAGTTCTGGAAGTCCTTCCACTGCTTCTCGTCCATGATTCCATTCTCCATCATGACATGTCCTATATAATTCACACTGTCTCTCGTCTGTCGCACACTCTGGATCTCGTCACGTGTCCGATAAGTAACTCCCGGATCCGACATGGAATGGCCGTGATATCGGTATGTCTTCAACTACACTTCATCCACTCCCTTCTCTCCCACCTCCAAGAAGATCGGTCCATTTCCCGCCACACAGATTTCACGTGCTCTGCGACAAGCCTCACGCACAGCAAACACGTTGTTTCCGTCGGCCTGGATGCCGGGGATGTGGTGCTTGCCCATCATGTAGTACTCTGTGGACGAAGACGATCGCTCTGTGGAGGTGCCCATGCCGTACTGGTTGTTCTCGATCACGAAAATCTGCGGCAAATGCCACAGTTTCGCCATGTTCGCCGACTCCCACACCTGTCCCTGATTGCTCGCTCCGTCGCCGAACATGGTCACACAGATGTTCATCTCCCCCTCGGGAACCGATTTGTCGCGGTTTTTCAGCATATACAGGTACTTCTCCGCGAACGCCAGACCCGTGCCGACCGGAGTCTGAGCACCAACGATGCCCGATCCGCCGAAGAAGTTCTTGTCCGGCTCGTACATGTGCATCGAACCTCCCTTGCCGTGAGCAGAACCTGAGGCATGACCCAGCAGCTCATTGATGACAGCCTTCACGCCTGCTTCGCCCGCTCCCATGCGCAGGAACTCCACTCCATGGCAGCGGTAACTCGTAATCCAGTCGTCTTCCGGTTTTATCACCTCGTTGATGCCTGTTGCGCACGCTTCCTGGAAAGTTAGAAAAAAGGAGAGGACCCACCTCTCCATCGTAAAGGTGGAGGAATCCTCGGATTTTACGCATCACATACAGAGGATCGCTCTCAATCTCCATGCGTCGCATAGTGACCATGTTTCGAGCGATGCGCAGAAATTCCTCTTCAGTCACTTCAGTTGTGGTGGGAATGGGATCAGTATCTACGAATCAAGAGACAACGCGAGTCTCACGATGAACCTTAAAGTCAGGAAGCTTAATCGTAACAGTTTTGCTGCTAAACGCCCGAGCTATTTGACGGGGAAGCGTTTTTCCTACCGTACTACACGAACATTAGAATTATCTCATAACTGGCACACTCCCTACCTGGCAAGCATTCTATCAATAAGGAAGAGATATCTGTAACGAAATGAATAATAAGGTGATTTTTGCCTTGTGACCACTGTTATTGATTATTATAGGTTCACTTGATCACTGCTGATTAGTCTATCCTTGTAAAGTGTATTCATCTAGGAGACTGAGAACGTCGTGAAGAGTGTTATCGATAAATCGTGGAAACTATTCCAAGAATTGGAACAAGGACAGTAGTGCTTCAAAGAAAACGGTACTGGATCTGTTCAGACAATGAATCGAGACGAAAAGGTTCAAGCAATCAATCAGATCGTGGGTAAACTCTACCAATATGAGGAGGTGTACGCCCAAATGACTTTTCAGTCCAACAGGATGCTAAACGACGAACTTTCGACAAGTTTGTGTGCATCTCCGTTTTTATGAATAGAAGACATGCAGCAGGCGTCCTTCAAGATAAACGCTATGCTCAACTCATGCGTAAATGAAGAAGAAAAGTAGGTTTGCGTGCGATGCGTGAGGTGGAGACTTGCACTTTCTCTAGTAAGACAGATTGACGACGATATTCAGTCACAAACCGTAGGAGTGGATTGTTGTCTTCAACACAGAAACAGCGAAAAGAGACGAAAAAACATGCGCGTGTTTCTCGCCGTGATTCTATCTTGTCGTGCCTTTTTGTTGTTGTCAGAAGTAGTGAGTCTCTTCTCGACGTAGATCGAATCATGACAGGCTCGACAGTACCTCTCTATGTCTAGTACTCTCTAGGCTGTGGCGTACATCAACAACACCTGGATTCTTGTGAAGGTGAAGAGCATCCAAGATGGAGTATATCCTTGCGATCGACATCGGTCCTCCTAACATCCACGTTCACTGTAGTTGACGGTGAAGAGAATCTGGAACATCCTCAGCAGTACGTTGTCTATCGACAAGAGATCATCAATTATCCAGCGTCCTACACTCAAGCAAACTACACAACACGTGATTTCATGCTCCCTCCAGGAACACGTGTGCTGGCATTATGGCCAGGCTCCACTGCTTTTTATGATGCAATAGTATTGCCACGGAGTAATATCCCGGTACAACTTGAGAGATGAGTTGAGTGTAGGGAAATTGCATACTAGTTCAATTCGAGGGGTCCGATCCTCAAATTGTTCTTTATAAAGACGTTATTCCTCGGAAACATTGACTCTACAGGACTGTTTGTTTAAGATCTGGGTTGCGACACCGAAATCAGTTGTGATGATGCAGAACAAGAACGTCTGGAAAACCTTCTCCTGTTCTCAAAGAATACGATCTCTGAACATGATTATCTATTTCGAACAAACACAGCACATCTTCCGATAACTAGAACGGCTTCTAATTTTCACGATCCAACTTATTCCTTCTACAAATAAAAATAGTAAAATCAATAGTCCAAGAGAGACTATAGCAATCATCAACGCCAGTGACATGCATTTTCCTTCACTCTCACCCCACGTTCCCTGTTCTTCATTCAGAGCCACACACTTCTTATATGCTCTTCCTACAGTGTTCGACACGATATCTTGACAATTTAACTCACACTCATCACCGACTTTCATGCGTGGACATAAGGATGTAGCTTCACACCACCTATCGTACACTTCGATTTCCACCACTGTCTTTGCTGTCCCTGCGTCATTAATGGCATAGATCGTATAGTTCGTGCGAGGCACTGCAAAGTTCACACGACCCTTCAATACACCTTTGGAGGAAAGATGCAGACCCGTAGGGAGATCAGGTTCCACCTCATAATGATCGACAATTCCCTCCACATGCGAAGCAAAAGCGTGAGCACTTCTTGACGGGAATCGAATCACTTGCTGATCGAACCCAAACGAAGAGGGTGGCAGAATGTAACATTCCGACAAATCAATGTCCTGCCATTCCTGGTCTTCACACTTTCGAGAAGAAACGCCGGAATATCCTGCAGGACACGAGGAATAGCTCACCGATCCATCTTCTACTGCAATGAAGTCTCCCTCTGTCGGACAGAAGTAAGAATCCTGGGGGAATTGATACACCAAGAAAAACTCCATTAATTGGAACACAGAAACACTAACATCTCCTGCCACTTCAAAACGGATTGATTTGAAACCTGCAGCTCCTTTAGGAAGCATCAGCTTTCGAGGCATCCGATCAAAGAGAGAGAGATTCCTTTGCGAATCAATAAGAATCCATTTTTCCGTCTCATCGAAACGTCCAAATAAGTTCCATGTGAAATTCTGAACACGATTTCCCGCGGTTATCCAATACTCGTTAAAAATGGTTTTGGCCTGATTT
Source organism: Blastocystis sp. subtype 6 (assembly GCA_000963415.1). NCBI lineage: Eukaryota > Bigyra > Opalinata > Blastocystidae > Blastocystis > Blastocystis sp. subtype 6. The sequence goes on along the minus strand of JZRM01000215.1, from coordinate 5,540 downwards.
TGGAAAGTCCATTCCCAATAGGTTCCAACTTCGAAAGGAGGCCTATAAAGAGTTGTTATGTCCATATCTAACAAATTGGTCACATGACCACGCAAAGGCGCAGAACCATCAATTCGTTCATAGGACGTGGAAACAACAGCAGCTTCAGTAGGATCAAGGATTGCGATACAGTCAAAGTCAAATGCTTGAGGCAATGCTGCCGAAGTCTCCGCCATATGGACTTCTGCAGCCAGAATATTCTCTCCATCCTTCGCATACATCGCTCGAAGAGGAATGGTGAACTGGACCAAAGAAGAGACATCGTGATCCTCTGTAGCATAATCAGAATAAGCAGCATTTTCAGGAAGATTGAGTCTGTAGACAATGTTTCCGTTAAAATATACAATGATTCCTCCAGCAAAGCGCATCTGTATTCGCATAGCAGAATACAAATTCATGTCGTCTCTCACGAAACGACGACGCAGATAAATGGTTGGATTCGAAAGTTGCAATGTAGAGATGACATCTGTATGCACTTCATCCCATTGATAATCATCGAAAGATAATGAGGTCCAGTCCTCTCCTTCCTGATTATCTATACAAAGATGCCACAATGAAGTGCGAGGTTGGATAGGTTGATAAGTTTGGAAAGAGAACGTGCAGTTTGATTCTGGGTCTGGATAAACACGCGGTAGAGTTCCAGTGGCTACGACAAAGTTTCCTTGGCTGGTAGTGAGAGAATAACCAGCTGGCACAGTCCACCCACTCCCCGAAGATTCCACAAAAAGAAATGTGTAGAAACCTTGCGGCAAGCAGAACAAGAAGGTCTCATTATGAGGCTGCTCACGAGAAATCGTTTCTTCCTCTATGATAGGACCATCCAAAGACAGTCCTTCAATTAATCTCCAGAAAGAAGCCGAAATATGATGGTCTGTTAAGAGATGTAACTGATATAACGAGTGATCGTTGTGACAAGGTAGTACTGTTAGAGAGAAATCAGTTGTGCACAGCGTTCCATCAAAGCGAGTTGCTGTGATGGAGAACTTAGAATTCACCTCAACTTCGGGAACTCCATAAATCTCGCCTGTCATCGGATTGATCTGAAGTCCTTGCGGAAGATCAGGAGAGACAGAGAAATTAAAGTAATGAGGAGAAGAAGGAAACACGGATTCAATACTTGTGAAGACAGACATTGTTACTGGGGAGAAAGAAAAGGGAGGAACCATCCGATCCATTTGCTCGCTAGATAGCAATATTTCCGTTATGCGCATTCCCTGGATGGTGGTTAGATTCGTGATACGATATTGCTGAAAGGGTTGAGAACCATGAACCCAAAACCGGATCTTTCTTGTAGAAACTCCCCACTGAATAGAAGGTATGTAAAGAAGAGGAATCCAATTCGAGAATTCCGATGTACGAGCTTCGAACTGAAGAGCCAGAGGGCCTGGGACGACAAAAGAAAGAGAAGAAACGATTTCAACTGTTGTGATGAATTCTTCACGATAGGTAGGGAACGATAGTACAACTGATGCAATTGGAGAGCAAGAAGTTTCACAAGAGAGAAATGTTTCATGATTCCAATCCGTAGCAGCATCCGAAGGACCATCAAAGCCATCAGCAAACGAAGAGAGACTGAAACTTCGATACTGAGAGTCCATGCCAGTAAAACGAAATGATGCGTCAAAATGACTCGCGCAAGGGAACGACGAATTACTGATAAGTGCAATAGCGATCAAATTGCGACCTGCATTAAACAAAGAATGCCACGTATTATTGACCTGAAGTGCGGTGGGTAGAATAATAGAATGATAAGCAAGAGTAGGGAAGCAATGAGTTGCCAAAGTGTCATTTGTGACTGAGCCTGAAGGAAGGTGGTGACGATACACTTCTATTCCATTTACATACACCACACATCCACACTGATAGCGAAGGTTGATTTCATATGTACCATAACTACTATCCTTGTTATAAAAAAGTTGCTTATATAGCTGAATTTGGTTGTTGGAGGAAGGAAAAGTATCTACATGACTACTGTTCCAGGAAATAGAGTACGAAGACTCCCAGTTAATAGGAAGACTGTCCATCCAGTAAAACCACTCTCCATGAGGACGAACTGAATAAGCCACATTCACTAGATACACTGTTGGAAGACCTGCTAAAGTGTCCATATGGCAACCCAACAAAAGGTCCTTCTTACTGTCGTATGAAAGGCCATACACTTCTAACTTGGAGCCTGTGTACCACTCTTCATACACGGACGAACCGAGGGTGATTCGCAGCTGTTGCGTTGAAGAGCAAAAACGATAACTAACCACTTCTCCACCCTTTTTAGGTGTATTTAGGGTTACATTCACCAGAGTTTCGTGCGAAATATCATCAACAACAGTAAACAATTCGAAAACCACACTAGAAGGGCCATACGTCCGTAATATTTCAAAAGCATTACTTTCACAAGCACGAACTGTTAACCGAAACGTACCTCTTGACTCCATAGGCGACAATGACACAACAGATACCTCTAAATCGGTAACAATACCATGGGGAATTCCAAATATGGAACAGGTTTTATTATTCATTTCCAAGCCGGGTGGCAACTCACTTAACACAGAACAGTCAGTGAAATTACCATTTTGCGGGCTAATCTCCACATAGTCAATACTTGAGACGAAGTCATAAGGACCTCCATAATAAATTACTCCATGGCTGCAAGCCACAGAAAAATCTACATACTAACGAGAGATAAGTACTCCTACAGATAAAGGCAATGAAAGCTCCAACTAACATAGAATATGGGAAAACAGAAAAATACAATATACCGCGGGAAAGGTAATGCTCTTATTATCATCATTGATGGGAGTATTGGATATCCTAGGAATCTAAGAAACACTAGGCGTTGTATCTCCGATAGATATATATGATGGGGGAATATTTTGTCCCGAAGTATACGTTCAAGTATCTCAAACATGATCCAGAAGTACAAAAAGGACTGTCTATCTTTCGCTTGTGGCAAAAAGAACATTCTGGGACGCAGGAAATGCACTGTCATCTCTACTTTGGCGAAGGAGTACTCCATCTCTCTCCTGAGGGAATCAGTATCTTGGAAAATCATATTCCTATCCTGTCTCTGTATTGGCTTTGGACTCAGCTAACTGATAGACCTGAGCAAGAGTTTGAAGCTGCACCAGAGCTCGATCTCATAACAAATGATACTCTTCTCGAAAATATTGTAAGCAGTATCTTTGTGGACGATACAGACGCTGTCGAGTTGGATGATGGAAGTGCTCCGACCTCTCCTGCCGATTCTTACTCTCTGAACATCGACGATGACAGACTGCTCTCCCAGACCGATCTTCACAATTACCCAATCAAGTTGACGCAGCAGCAGTTGCTGCTTCTCAACTCGCTCTCCAACCGTCTGACACTGCTGTACAACGACGTGGAGAAGTCGGGAGTGCCTCTGCACGTCCTTCAGCCGCACAAAGCGGCCCTGCAGCGCATGATCGCAGCGAGTCGCGAAATCCAGTTCAAAGTCCAGTCTTTCGCCAGGAAGCACAGAACCATAGACAGCGCCACCGTCACTCCCGACAGCTCGGTCGTCGCTGACGCACAGTCGGTGGAGAGAGAGCAGGAGAAGCTGAGGAACCAGCTAGACGCACTGAACGAGAAGCTGACCTTCTTCTCGTCGGAATATCAGCGAATCACAGAGTTGTACATGCAGGAACGAAATAGGAAACAGACGGATAGTGTGGAGGAACTGTACCGGGCCCAGATGATCTGTAATCTCTAGACTGAGGGAACGTGAGGAAACGAAGAAGAAAATGAAGATCCTGCAAAAAGAGGCGGATGATCTGCAGTATGCTCTCAAGGTTCTACTCGAGACTGGAACAGTGATCCCTCCAGAGCTCGACGAACATATTAATGAAGTGATATCGACGCATATCGTGTTGGATTGACCTGTTTTTTTGAAATGATATTTGACGACTGGTGCGCCAATCAGATCACGCAATCAATTGAGGTCATGACTCTCATTTCATTTCTCACTTAGTGTTCAATATACCATTTATTAGCATCTATATCTCTAGTTCATGGATCTGCGAAGTAACGAAGAAATTGCTCCTGATTCAGAACATGACATGGACTTCTGCTTTACCAAGCCTACGATTACATGCCCTAACTGCCAGACTATGATGAACGAAATCATTGAGCTTCGAATGGAATTGGGGAGACGCGAAGAGTCTGAAAGAAAAGCCAAGAAGAATTTTACGATCGCGCCAACATTGTACACATTTTATAAAGATAAACTGGCAAAGCGACAACTTATTCGGTAGTGGACTGATTTCGATATTCATTCTAGCTCTGCAAGTATGATGTCTCAGACGATTATTCAATCAAACGAGCAAATTGATTATTATTATCTAGAAGAAATAATTCAAAAGTGTTCTGTCCCACTTCCTGATCCGTTTTTCTCCACAATGGGTTTCGTAACCCAGTTTTTGTATCAGTGTGATGAAATGTGTAAGCTGTTGTCTCACTCCTCACAACCAGGTAACATCCTTTCTTCAGAACCACGTCTACTTCGCTTGCGATCTCCTGCCTACGTGTTTGGAGACTTCCACGGAAACATGACCGATCTCCTTACCTTCGCCAAAACGATGTGGCCTTTGGGGATGCATTTGACTCCGGGAACATTCCTCTTCCTCGGAGATTACGTGGATCGAGGCATGTTTGGTCTTGAACTGCTCGCTTATTTATTCGCTCAGAAAATCATGCTCCCAGAAAAGGTGTATCTGCTTCGCGGCAACCACGAGGTGAAGGCTGTCAATGTACTCAATTCCACTCCTCTCTCTCCTAGGGATGTGACAGTTTTTACGGCACCAAATGCTTTCTGGGACAGCTTCGTGCTCGGTTTCCAGAAGAGATCGCTCTTGAGATCTGGAATCGTGCAAACAAGGTCTTCGATTATCTCCCGATGGCAGCCACCATCGATGATGTCATTTTCTGTGTTCATGGAGGCATTCCTCGACCGATGGAAGGACAGCAATGCGCGTCGATCAACACTATTGACTTGATTCCAGCGCCCTACGAACTGGTTCCCACCTCGACTCCACAAGAGAATCTCGAGTTGAAACAGCTTGTAACAGACCTCTTGTGGTCGGATCCTGCTCACAACCAGCAAGAAGCCTATCTTGATCAGAACGGATTTGGAAGGGGAGAACGAGGTCCTGGAGTCGTTTGCTATGGCCAGAAAGCGGTGGAGGAGTTCATTCGAGCGAATGGACTGTCACATATCCTGCGAGCACATGAACCAACAGCGAGTGGAGTATCTGTAAGGAAGGGAGCGAAAGTGATTACCATATTTAGTACTTCTAGGGTAAGAGTTGGAACCAGGAATGAATTGTAGGATCACAATTGTGAGAACGCTTTTTGTGGCTGTATCCTTGTGGATGGAGAGAACATAATCGCAATCAATCATCCCGATGTGTCAGTCGATAATGCCAATTGTTCGTGAGTTTGTTAATAAACAAGAAATGACGCATACCCATCAGGATGCTTGTGCTGCC